>CAUYON010141166.1:0-34273 GCA_963573935.1 Arctocebus calabarensis
CAAGCGAGTCTCTTGCCTCTGCCTCCCAAGTAGCTGGGACTACAGGCGCCCACCACAACGCCCGGCCATTTTTTGGTTGCAGCCGTCATTGTTGTTTGGCAGGCCCTGGGGCTGGATTCGAACCCGCCAGCTCAGGTGTACATGGCTGGCGCCTTAGCCCACTGAGCCACAGGCGCCGAGCTGCTTAATTGACTTTAAAAGTGTACTGTCATCAAAATCATTTGCAAGTACTTACCTGCTAATGCTGATTTGTAATGAGTACAAGTTCTTTTTTTTTTTTTTTCTGTAGTTTTTGGCCCGGACCAGGTTTGAACCTGCCACCTCCGGTATATGCAGCCAGCACTCTACTCCTTGAGCCACAGGCACCACCTTACATGTTCATTTTTGAAAATATCTTTTCACACAGATAGCTATCAAATAATGATATTAGTCTGTGAGCATATACTTTAGTTGAGCATATTAATCATTGGAAGGCAGCATGTACAGGATTCTATTAGACTCTCCCCTTGATATTTACGTTTTAGCATATTATTATATTACACATCAGTCACTTCTATTGAGGGTTAGGTGGAAGCCCCAGAATTATACAGTTAAGTAGATTTTTTTTTTTTTTTGAGACAGAGCCTCAAGCTGTTGCCCTAGGTAGAGTGCTGTGGCATCACAGCTCACAGCAACCTCCAACTCCTGGGCTCCAGCCATTCTCCTACCTCCGCTTCCCAAGTAGCTGAGACCACAGGTGCCTGCCACAACGCCCAACCAGGTTTTTGGTTGCAGCTGTCATTGTGGTTTGGTGGGCTCTGGCTGGATTCAAACCCACCAGCTCAGGTGTATGTGGCTGGTGCCTCAGTGGCTTGAGCCATAGGTGCCGAGCCAAGTAGATTTTTAAATGTGGGAATTTCCTTCATACTTTCATCAAGTTCTGAAAAACACTGCTGGAACTGTGGTTTGAATTCAAAAAGTGTAAATTTTTATGGTAGTGGAGATCTCACTTCTTGTTTTACCTTTGATAGTACAGGAATTGGACTTCATATAAAGCAACTTGACATTACTTGTGATTCAGGCAGTATTAGTCTCATTGAAATGACTTTACCATAGTGTAAGTTTTGAATATAAATGCTATTTTGCCTTATAATTTTAGATTGACCTCATAAAGAAATATAAAGTCTGTAGCAAAAGCTAATTTCCAGAGCCATTTAGTATTTAGTAATAGTGGTTGAGGGCGGTTCTACTTATTCAGAAAAATTTCAATATTGACCCTGAGCTCCAAATAGTCACCCTAGACCTTAACAACCACAAAGCCATTGAACTACTATATAGTAGGACAGTTAGTATATTCAACTTCTATTTCTGACAAAAATTCACAGAAGTGACTTTTTTTTTTTTACAGAGACAGAGTCTCGCTTTATCGCCCTTGGTAGAGTGCCGTGGCATCACAAAGCTCACAGCAACCTCCAACTCTTGGGCTTAGGTGATTCTCTTGCCTCAGTCTCCCAAGTAGTTGGGACTACAGGCACCCGCCACAACGTCCAGCTATTTTTATGTTTTTGGAGTTTGGCTGGGGCCAGGTTTGAACCTGCCACCTTTGGTATATGGCGCCAGCGCCCTACTCGCTGAACCATAGGCACTGCCCTAAGAGATGGAATTTAAAGAAATATTTCCAGCTTCTCACAAAGGCAATTCTCCAGGAATTCTGAATCCCACTGTGTGTGTCCTCCAGCAACAGTGGAAACATTCTTAGAGCATCCGGGAGCCACAGGCCAGCCCTATGGAGAAGCTGGAAAACCGCTGCCTGTGCAGTGTCGGAGCTAGAGCCAGAGCTGGAGCCGCAGGAGTGCTAGGCCACCCCTGCTGCACCCATCAGCGCCTGGCTCCCGCTTGCTGGCCAAGGTGGCACTGGAGCAGCTGGCAGAGGGGCGGCCAGGGGGTAGGGGCGCCACTTCGGGGACTGACCTCCACATTTTCAATGTCAATAGAAAATGGGTTATGGAAAAGCTGTATGTCCTGTTCACGGAGATGAAGCTCTTTACATCTAAATTGGAACTCCTTCTGCAACTTTTCCAGTGAATCCGCACGTTTTGTTTGGGAATGCAACCAATGGTTTTTCCGCTAACAGATTTTGCGGGCCGAGATGAGTCTGCGGCTAAACAGGACAGGCAGAGGAGGGAAAAACACTCTGCGGGGCCGGATAAATGTCCTTGGCGGGCCGCATGTGGCCCGCGGGCCGTAGTTTGGGGACCCCTGATCTAGATCTTTTGCTGTTACATTTTTGAAATCTGATAGCAAAACTGTCTTCACTGGAAGCACATGTACAGTATGAGAGAGAAGATCATTTCTCTTGGGAAAATTCAGAAAATAGTAGCAAAAGCAGGATTTATGATTTGATGGAGGCAAAAAAGGAACAAACTATGTAAGTCATGATAATTTAAGTACCCAGCCTAGGGACAAGGAGAAATTCATCTTATCTTATTTTAATTTTTTGGAAGTAAAAAAATTTGGCAATCTAAATATAATTAGATTATATTGGCAATCTAAACATAATTAGATTATATTGGCAATCTAAATATAATGAGAAATAGTAGAGAAAAAGAATACATTTGGAGATTTTGATAGATTTTTATCACAAATGTATGTTCTCTTTGAAGTAACTACCTTTAGATTTTACTAAAGACTTAATGGAATGTGATTACATTTTAGTAGTTTTAAAAGCCTTTCTCTTGCATTGTTTAAGTATAATTTAACACTTTTTCAGTAGCTATTATTTTTCTAAGGTTTTCATGAGAATAGATGGTAGATAAAATAAAGCAGTAGTAGGAATGCTAACAATCACAGCCATAATTGCAGGATATTGGAAAAGAAAATATGGTATTTGTTTTATGAAGTTAATTATTTGTCATTATAATTATAAATATTTTGTCTATATAGTAGTGGTTTGAGGTAAAAAGACTTACACACTTTTATTATTGCATTAATCTGCTTATCTCAGCTCCCTCAAATTAGACATACCAGTTTATTTATTTGAAAGACTAAACAGAAAAATGAGTTTGATATAATTTACTGTTTATTCAGAGGGATGCAAGATCTCAGACAGATGCAAGACACTAGCAGAAAATACTCAGATTTTAGGCAAAACATGGGCCAAATGGTTACTCATAAACAAATGCAAAATGTAAGAATTCAAGGCTACTTTAAGGACATGCATACAGAAAGATCAAAATTTAGTTTCAATAATGATGAATAATGTGTGCATCTCAATGCAGATTGGAATTTTGATGTCATGAGTCAAACATATGTGATCTATGTAAATCTATTGTGAATATTATTACAATTATTATTGTCATTGTCACACCTATAAGAAATTCTATTCTATATAAGAATAAGTCCTGCAAGTTTTGCCCCGAATCCTTTTTATTTGACCCTCATTATCTTTGCAAACATCCTTGCTTTAAGGTGTGATAAGATATTTCAGACTCCTTTAGAATGTTTCTTATCCCACAGCCAAAATGAACAAGTTCTTCAAGGAGCCCTTCAACTCTTAATGGGAAATGGTATTTAGAGACCATAATCTGTGTTCAAGTAGTATACTTAACTTTTATGGACTAGAAATATATTATTGTAATTATCATTTCATATGAGGGATAGCCTTTTTGCTTAGTAGAAGTCAGCCATACCTCATAACTGATGTATTTATAGCGTGGTAATAATTAAAAGTCTGATTTATCAAATTAAAATTTGTTAATGAGGATAGATTCCTTTTTGAAGTTATGTATGTAAATACTTAGTTAGCAATATAAAAGGCACTTAGTAAATTCCTTGGTTAACATTTAAAAATTATTATTTCTGATTTATGTAAAGGCAATCAATAAGTGTCATTATTTTCTATAGAACATTGGTATATTTTTGATAGTTTATTAGCTTATAACCTACATTAACCTCTTTCCTGGTCATGGTCATTTTTTAAATTTTAGAAATAAAGGCATATTTTAAATAAGAAGGCAATTGATACATGTTCAAGGTCTTATCTTTATTAAATTTCAGCAATCTCACTACTAGACATCTACTAAAAAAAAAAAAAAAGAAGTCATTTTATTAAAAAAAGACACTTACACCCAAATGTTTACTGTGGCACAATTTGGAATGGCAAACCATGTTTACCAGAGTCAACCCATGTTCCCATCAATATATGAGTGGATGAACAAAATGTGGGTTATGATACCATGGAGTACTACTAAGCCATAAAAAGAATGAATTAATATCTTTTTCAACAATTTGGAAGGAAATAGCAAAGTACCTCAAACAAGGAAAAATTACCACTACATGTACTTTCTAATAAGTTAAAGCTAACTAGTGGACACATATGCTCACAGAGGGAAATAAAAGTTACTGGAAATCAAGCAGCGGGGATTGGAGGGGAGGAAAGGGAGGAGGGCAAGAAACTTACCTAACATGTACAAAGACCAGTCTTTGGTTGATGGGTATTCTTATAGCCCTGTAAGAATGCCTTGTGATGAAAACTTTATTATCCTCCTAAATTTTGAAGTTCAAAAAATTAAAAATTAAAAAATGAACAGCTTGCCATTCTAATTATGACAATTTAATTCTTGGCTGTTATAACATTAGGTGTCTGTCCAATTCATTCTATAAAAACATGAAGGGGGCTAATTTCTTTAGACCTTCCGAGACTGCTAATAAATATATGTGGTAAGTGCTATGGCCAGTAAAAGTTCACACTCGTTCCTTATTCAGAAAAATGGGGGTTGAATAAGTACTTGATGAAGATAAATTACATTTGAAATGTTTCTTTTGGAAGACTTAAATATAAAAATTGAGAAACAATATATTCAAAGTTTAATTTTTTTGAACATTGTATTTACTGAAATAAAACTGAATATGGGGCTATATCAACAACTGTAGCAACAGCTGTGTCTTTTTTTATGGTGACATCCTCTAAATGTAACAGAAAATCTGGTCAGTATTCTACATTGCTATTCTTCTTTTACTTTTTTCTCACAATTCCTGTTATTCCCATTTTTCCTGACAGCTCTGGTTTTATCGCTTGAAAGAAACTGGATTATCTGCTTTGGTAATTGCTGCAGTTAACTTACATAGTAGGCACAATCACTTTGATAGCTGTACCTAGTGTGTGTTTCTTCAGGAGGTGATCACAAGATGAGGAAAAGCAAACAGTGACAGTCATCACTCATTCTTCTGGGCTCACTTCTCAAATAACTGTTTATTTATAAGAGGGAAGAAACATTTTCTGAGCCTCCAGTAACTGTCCATATTTCTAATAATTGCAAAAGTATGGGAAAATACTACCTGTTGATCATTATTAAATATGGGACATCATATTAAATATCAGAGACGTCAATGATATTTTATTGGTTGTAAGTCATAAACTCCTGGCATTTAACTACTTTAACCCTGATGGCTCTTCTAGTGGTGTTTACTATAATTATGAACAGTAAACCTTAAGTTCCCTGGACCAGAGCTTTTGGATTAAGGGACCGATGTAAGAGGAGAACTTGCATACCTCTTCCACATTCTCTGCATTTTGGCTTCTTCCCCTAATAAGAAAGGGCCAGTTTATTTAAGGTGTTTCAGATCAATGATGAAGGCGGAGCTGCAAGGAAATCAATACATCTTCTCTCCTTCCCTCCTGGAGGGAGATCTTGCCTTAGACATGACATGAGAGGATATATGAAAAAAGAGGGAGATACTAATTAGTATTTTGCAGAGACAAGAGTCAGTTCAGTCCTCAACTTCTCTCATTATCGTGCTGAAAGAAAATACTCTAAGAATAGAGTACCAAGACAAGGTCCTAAAGATATGTCAACCAATTCAAACAACGGATAACTCCATTCAATGTGTGCACTCATTTAGATGTTGTCCTCATCCTACAGATTAGACCCCTGGGTACTGGCTATGAATAAACCAACCTCAGATGTAAGGAGATGAGCAAAAGGCAGATGCACCAAGGACACAAAATTAGAATTACATAAGCATATATTTTCCAGAAAACATGTATGTTCTCATTTACTCACATAGAATTTTATTTTTTAATTTTCAAGATAGTGTAAGAATAACTTTTTAATCGGCTATCAACTATCACTTATTACTCTTCTCAGTCCTGGTAGTGTATATCAGGCTAAGTGAAATGAAATCGTTTAACTTTGCTTTCTAGGGAGTAGAGATGAGTTATACACAAAGAAATGGGATACATATCAGATCAATTATGCTCTCTGGACTTCACAAAATATTTACAATCTCCTTCCAGGTTATGAACATATTCTAAAGCATATTTTTCTGAATTGATACAAGCCCCAAACCCTGCTGTAATTTAAATTATCTCTAAGGAATTCTGTGTCTTGCCGAGTATCTGCTTTTCAGAGCATTGCATTATTCCATAATTCTAGTAACGAATTATTTGTTCTGGTACCTACAGAGATGCCCACTGTTATCTATTTCTACACTGCTCCTGATTGACCTGCTATTCCATAGCTATGTGGGGTACATCTAATAATAGTGACTTGTACAGTTTTTAAGAAGTACAGTAACAACAATGTATAGGTATAATGAGAAATCATATCCAAGAGAACGAGACTCAGATCGATACATAATCACCTGAAGGAAACTGCACAATTAATCATTGGCTCAATAGTAATAAGAGTGTAAACCAAGCAGTTTCATTCCATGTACAAGAAAATCCCAAAAATTTAGCCTAAAAAGAGATTCATCTGAAATGATAAAAAATAAGTGAAAAAAAAATTTTTTTTTTTTTTTTGAGACAGAGCCTCAAGCTATCACCCTGGATAGAGTGCCATGGCATCACAGCTCACAGCAACCTCCAATTCCAGGGCTCAAGCGAGTCTCCTGCCTCTGCTTCCCAAGTAGCTGGGACTACAGGCGCCCACCACAACACCAGGCCATTTTTTGGTTGCAGCCATCATTGTTGTTTGGTGGGCCTGGGCTGGATTCGAACCTGCCAGCTCAGGTGTACGTAGCTGGCGACTTAGCCCGTTGAGCCACAGGTGCCAAGCCAAATAAGTGAAATTTTATCCTTTTTTAAAATGTATTTTTTATTTTTACATATACATGTGTTTACTAGTTTTCTACTTTTGCCTTCACAAAATAAGGACTAGAAACAAAAACGTCGCAAAGAATGAACGAAGATAAATACATTCAGAAAAGAAATAGACGATTGCTGCAATAAAGTATTAAGCGGTAATAATAATAGTAATGCAAAGAAAGTAACATTCACATTGTCACATGAGAGTATGTCTATTATAGAATGCTTTGACTTGGATTTTCAGTATGGAGTCATCACTTATTATTTTTTTCCAAAGTCTCAAAAAATAGATAACTAATCTTTATAAATAAAAATAAAAGATAATTTTATCCTTTTAAAATGATTTTTTCCTTTCTTAAGATATATTTATTTACTATTACCACCTAGGCCAAAATTAGGATTCTCACAATACTTATTATATTTTAAATGGATTGAATTATTTAATTTGAACATAGTTATTTAGAAGTGTTATGTTAGGACTGTGGGCAAATAAAAATGAAAAACACTGTCTGTATTATTAAAACTGAAGAGAGAATAGTATGTCAAAATTAACATAGGTTCCGATAAAAAGTGCTTTGTACCATTTTATTGGGCAAGTTTAGAGTGGGTGCAATCATGTCTGGTTGCCTTATCAAAGAAGGTAGAAGTTGAGATTAGGTCTATAATCCTGGCAGGAAATGGCTTTTCTGTAACTGTTCTGGTTTCCATTGCCCTCTAATAGCACATGGTAACACATATTTTTCTATGTCACTATCTGTGGATCAGGAGTTTCAGCAAAGCCCATCTGGGCCCTCATCTCAGGGTCTCACAAGCTTGCAGTCAAGATATTGTTGTCTGGCTGTGTTCGCATCTGGAGGCCTAACCGGGAAAAGGTCCAATTCCATAAGATCCAATTCCGTATGATTCAATTGCATAAGATCCAATTCCACAAGATTCAATTGCATAAGATCCAATTCCACAGGATTCAATTTCATAAGATCCAATCCATGAGATCCAATTCCATGCTTCTTTAGGATGTTGGCAGAATTTATTTCCTTGTGGTCATCTGCCCAAAGGCTTTTTTTTGTTTGTTTGTTTGTTGACTGAAAATTGCCCTCAGATGCAGAGGCCACCTGTGACTGTTTGCTATGTGAAGTTCTCCATTATAGTCAACTATATTAAATTTCTTGTCAGGTCTAATCAGATATTACATAACATAACAGAATCATGACAAAGGTATCCCACATGCTTTGCCATATTCTGTTCATCACAGCATGGTCCAGCCTACACAAATGGCAGGGAATTCCACAAGGGTCTAGACACCAAGTCTTTAAGACTTGTGCACATTCCACAACTTATAATTATTTTACATACATTATTAATTTATTCATTCACTTATTCAACAAATATTTAGTGAACACCTAGCATGCAGCAGCTATTGTTCCAGACTCTGGGAGTAAAGTATTCTAAAACCTTGAAAAGTTTCTGACATTATGGAACTTGCAGTTTATTACTCCTGGTCTTTTATAAAGCAATATTGACCAGATATGCATAAATAGAATTTATAGGCACTAGTTTTATTGTGTATTCTCTTCCCAAATTCAAAAATACTGTGATTTGAAAAACACCCGTAGTATGTTGTATTTGTTATATAAAACTCACATAAATTAGAATGATTGTGAAAGAAATACCTCAGATTTCTATTTTTTTTATGGTATCATTAGTTTTATCTATTGTAGATTGTGCAGATTCTAAATTCTGTCTCTACAAATGCTCTATACAATCTTTTATAATGGAATTTGTTTCAATCTACTCATTCAAAATAAATAGACATTGGCTCATGTCAATAGGACTTGCATTTTTTTTGCATTTTTTCAAAATTTAAAATTAATATGAGAGCACAAATTTTTAGGTTACATTGTTCTCACTTTCAAGGTAAAGTTCAAGTTGCAGATGAGCCCATCACCCGGGGGTCATGCTGAACACCGGGCCTTGTGCCCAGTAGGTGCGATCCTCTCAATTGCCTTCCTTCCTCTCTTCTGCTCTACTTTTCTGAAATGTCCTCCAGAATTTGAAGTGAGGGAAGATTAAGCAGATTATGCTTCAAATTCTGGTTCAAAATGATTGTGGATTCAACTACATAAGAGATAAGAGGAACAGACAAAAGTGAGTGTGTTCAGAAAAAGGATAAAAGGAAAATCGAACTCTTGTAAAGATTAATTATCAGCAATGAGGACGATGTAAGCAAATGGGCTGGAAATTGAACTGTTAGGGATTAGAAGCATAAGAAACACGGTATGGTTTGGAGGTAATTATGAGATGAGCTTTTTCCAAGTTTTCTTGAAATATTTATGGTAAAGTCATAGGGAGGCATGAAGGTAGTAGCAGAACATATACTTTTGCCATAAAGGAAAAAAACTAAAACTTAAAATCCCAACATGTGAGACATTTTGTAGAGACAGTAAACATGACCTCTTGAATGGGTTGCAGCACTTACCGCCCTTTAGTGGAGTTACGTATTTATATGAATGCCTACCTCATCATTTCATGAGCTCCTCAAGAATGAGAGAAACTCACATTAATATTTGATTTTTCTTTTCTATTTGCATGGTGTCCGCCTCATGGTGGACTCTTGATTTGTATTTGCCAAAAGTTTTCTGCCTGGAATTTATTTATGTTAAAATCAGGTTAGATTCAATGATAAACATAGATATGGTGAATGAGTAGTTTCGGTTAAGGAGAGATACATTTCTCTTTATATGTTATTCAGAATCTGTCCAAAACATATATAATGAGGGTATCTTTGTAATATACTCATTCATTCATTCAACAGTTTAACCATTTTGAGAAATCATAAGAAGGAACTGTGTCAAGATAGACTTTTCAAATAAAAAAAAATGTAATGTATTCTCCAGTAACTATATTTTTGTTACTTTTAATGTGGAAACTGTATTTTAATTATTTCACCTTATGTCTCTCATCATTTATCTTTTCTATATAGCTTTAATTTTGCAGTTACAGATGAATAAATTAATTCTTTAAAAAAGTGGTAGCCTGGCCACGTGTGATGGCTCACCCCTGTAAACCCAGCATTTGGGAGGCCGAGGAAGGTGGTTGCCTGAGCTCATAGTTTTGAGACCAACCTGAGCCAGAGTGAGACCTTGATTCTAAAACAAAAATATCCAGGCATTGTGGTGGGCACCTGTAATCCCAGATTCTTGGGAGGCTGAGGCAAGAAAATCACTTAAGCCCAGGAGTCTGAGGTTGCTGTGAGATAGGAGAGTAGAGGCCATTGCACTCTACAAAGGGTGAGGAAGTGACTCTGTCTCAAAAAAACAAAACAAACAAACAAACAAAAACCCCCAAAGTGGAAGGCTGAAAATTAGAAAAATCTCCCTTGGAAACTAAGAAAGCTTACATAATTCTTTTAGCATTCAAGTTCCTGAATTTCCTCTCTGCAAAATGTGTGTGGATTGGCAAATCCTTATTCCTTTACATGTAAACTATCCAGGTTCTACTTTAGAATTCTCTATTTATGAAGCTAAAACTTCAAAAGTATATTTGCTATAATGTTTGGTTTCCCTGTTTCTTTTCCTATGCCTATGAACACTTCTGGATAGAGATAGTATCCTACTCAGATTCATTTGGAAACAACTAATATAAAACTTTATACACTGTAGGTACTATTTTTGTTTGATAAATGAATATTTTTGCAAATTAACTTAGAGCACAGAACCTATATTGTGAATTAAACTTCATCCGTAACTTGCATGGCATTTCTTGAACATATTCACTTATTTTTTTTTTTTTACAAGTTTTAAAGTCCTTTTAAAGTCCTTTATTCACTCATTTTTTTATAAGTTTTAAAGTCTTTTTTGTTTAAAATTGAATGTAAATGGGTATCCAGTTTTAAAGTATAAAGTCATAGGTTTGTTTGTTTGTTTGTTTTAGTTTAAAGGATGAAAGCCTTTGTTCTGTTCAAAGGCATCTGTGCCTTTGAATGACATATTCTTAGTAATTTCTCTGGTGGTTACCATGTAGAGTGGGTGAGACTGGGTGACTACAATGAATGTATTGTAAGAATTCGTTTATATTGCATTATAATACTTCCACTTGCTAGGGAGGCCTTTGTATTTTTCAAAGTCTTTTCCTATGTTCTTCATTTAAGAAGCCCATTGTCCGATTTCACTTTGTTTCAGAGGGGAAGGCCGTCCCATCATTATAATGAAGAGAAGAGGTGCACTCTGCACTCTCATCACTTCCCTACAACCCAGGGAAGGGGAGTTGGGGCAGAAAGGGTAGGACTAGACTTCTTGGTAGTGTTACACTGAGGCAGATGGGTGAGAGTGGCCAGTTAGGGTTTTTATGGACACATCCCTATTGAGAACATACTGCATAGTAGACTCCGTCCTTTATGCTGAAGAGATACTATAGCAATGATCGACATGAAGTAAAATGTTTACATGAGTTTTTCATTATATAGGAGAGAAAAAAAAAAATCAAAGACTCAAAAAAATGAATTAGAATACAATTCCAGACAATGATAAACTGGAGAAACGTAACACATTATCTGAAGAGTGTCTTAAATCTGTCCCTTGACTATCATGTCAAGTCATACACATTCTTCTTATGCCCTGGCTCATTTGATGGTTAGAAAAAAATGATTAGAAAAGATCTTGCTCTCTTTTCTCTTCCTTCCCCTGCGTGTCTCGTGTCTCTCTCTCCCTCCCTCCCTTCTCTCCCTTCTCTCTTTCTCCTCTCTTCCCCCGTTTCTCTCTCTCTCTCTCCTCCTCCTTAATGCTGCTCTGCAGCTTCCCCGCTAATAAAGACCTTTCATACAAGCAAAAAAAAAAGATCTTTTTACTTTTTTTTAAATTTAAGATCAATATGATGGTACAAACAACTAGGTTACAATGTTTGTATTTGTTAGAGACTCTGCAGTTGCATCCCCCACTGAAGATTTGTGCCATATACACTTACATCGTGTCCATTAAGTAGGAGCATACCAATCCCCCCCCCCCACATCCCTCATTCCTGCTCCTCCCAATTTGAAATGAATTTTGTTTTTCCCTTATGTTGGCATGTATTAGATTGTCTGCTGGCTTCATATTAGTATTGAGTATGTTGGATACTTGCTTATCTATCCTTATGATACCTTACTAAGAAGAATGTGTTTCAACTTCATCCAGGTTAATACAAAAAGATGCACAATCTCCATGGTTTTGGTGGCTGAATAGTATTCCATGGTATACATATACCATAGATAGTTAACCACCAAAAATAGCAAACAATCCCATTTAACACTGGATAAGACACATGAACAACACCTTTTCTGAGAACAGATGAATGGCTAACAAACATATGGAAAAATTTTCATCATCTCTAATGCAAATCAAAACCACCCAGAGGTATAACTTAACCCCAATGAGAACAGCCCATATCATAGAGTCTCAAATCTGCACAGCTGGAATGGACGTGGGAGAAGGGAACTTGTATATTGTTAGTAGGACTGCAAACTAATAAAGTCCTTTGGAAAGAAGTGTGGAGAATCCTCAAGGAACTCAAATTAGACCTTCCATTTGATCCTTCAATCCTATTACTAGGCATCTACCCAGAAGGACCTTTTCCTTATGTTCTCAGCAGTCAAAAATGTTACAAATGATAACATAATAGTGCTATATAAAGTGATACTAAACTTAACAGAACACAATTTGAGTTTTAGTAATCTAAAGTAATGCACTGTCCCCAAATACGTCATCCAAATATCAATAAAGAAAACAACATGCAAGGATCAATCAAGGAATGTTATGTCCTTGGCCAAGTGGAAGCCACTGTGGAAATAAACATTCTCCTTACTGTATTATCATTTTTGATACAGCCGCTTCTCTTTCCCACTGATAAACTAATTTCCCAGAAGATATTTCTACCCAAGATCCTTAGTAATATTTCCATTGTCCCATATAGATAAGGTTAGCTCAATATTTATGTTTCTCCTCTCTGTATGTTAATCCATTATTATACCTTTTAGCCTTCAAGAGCTTATTTCCCTTGATTTCTGTTTTATTAGCCGGGAATACAGCAAAGGCTGAAAATTAGGTCTTGCAAGATCCACCTGTCAGAAAATCAGCCAGTAGTGATCGGTTAACAGAATAATGCATCTGATTGTGCAATGCAAAGCTCGGTTGCAGTTGTTTAATATGATTCTGTCAGCAAAACTTGCTCAGCTAACAATCTGTATGACGCAGCCATCTGTTTTTGAGGATTACAAATTTTGCATCCAAATATTCAGGACGTGTTTCCTCTGAAAGATGATATCTTATCCCTTTCAATAGATTAATGCCTTAAGGGTAACTGTAAATCAAAGGAGAGAGGAGAAACTTGAGTTTAATATTTATCTTGGTCAAAAGTAAATCCATGCCCATTTTTTCCCTACTGTGATAAGATTATTAAATTAACATCAACTAGAATTGGGATTACTTTTATTCACAGATTTAAATTTAGGTTGAATTAAGAGATAGCTTATGAGTAAATTGCTAATTTGAGAATCGATTACTTCTCTCTTTTACCAACTGTGTGTGCTTACATAAAATATTTAAAACTAGTAGGCAAGTTTAAATGAGAATTTGAAATGAAAAGACATGCTTCATACCTTTACAGAGATTCTATTAGTATACTTAGATAGTGAATGGCTTCCCCGTCAAATGAAAAGTTATATAAAATGCATTTATTTACAAAAAATGCCTGCATATAGTTAAGGAGAAACTAAATGTGCCCTGATCAAAAGTGTTACTTCATTATGGTTTGTTCAGGTTATGTAACAATAATTATGCAGATAAATATTTTGGTACTTATAATAAAAACATACAGGCATTACACTACTGACCTCGTAATCTTATATAAAGTAAATTTGAAATATGTCAACATATTTCAATATTCTTTGTCTTAACAAATAGGTTTTCTTTGTGTTTTTGGCTATGGTTCTAACTTTTCCTTTATAAGCGGTATGTACAGACATATATAAAACACAAATTGCTTTGGTTAATTCTTCCTTAATATGTATTTTTTATTATTTTACTTTGAAACCTATCATAAAACAAGAAGTGCTAACCTTTTGTTGTATATCATATTTATTCATAAATATTTGGAAATAGTTTTAATTTAGGCACTTATCATTGCTATTTATTTATTTTGTTCGTTCACTATTTGCCACCCAGCACAGCCCTGAAAATGGAAGGATTTATTCACTTCTCTGAAATCACTTTGGGAATTAAAGTACTTAGATTTTTTTTTAATGTCAGAAGAATATCATTTAAGCCTACATATCATAAACACATATTATACATCTTAGCAGGGTTAGCATGTAGTCAATGATATAAAAAAAATTATAATTTGCTAAGAAAATACTGTGTTCAGCAAAACAGTCAATATTATTGAGCTTAAATAGCTTACAGTCTAGTGATAAAGCCTGGTGTGGATAATTAGAGACAAGATAAATTGAACGTTGGATATGGATAGACATGGATTTAATGCTACCCCTGCTACAAAATGTAATGTGACTTGGAACCATGTCCCTACATTGACTGAGATTTAGTGATACGTGAGGTTGATTAGCATCAACCCCCAAGTGTTAATTTTGGAATTCAATGAGAAAATGGACATGACCTGTGTGAGAAAACCAGTGTAGTAATTGGTATGTAGAAGCCCAATCAATTTCACTGCCTCATCCTCACAGAGCAAGTCAAACATGCTGTGTATTTCCAGGGAGCTAGAACAGAGAAGCGTGGAGTCAGGAGAAGTGAATTAAAGTAGAGAAGTCTAGAAAGCTATGACTTGAGCTAAATTAAGTGTACATGCCATTCTAAGAACATTCACAGAGATGCATTTATATGCATTCTTGTCTTATTTGCTTTGGCTTCAATAAATGTCCAATTTCTTTCAATTTTATGCAAAAGTGTTATTACTGCATGCTTTAATGTAGCTCCCATTTTAGACAAAGGAAGAGGACCTACTAAGTAAAGGAAATTTAAATCCAGTAGAAATAAAAGTGCAATTGAGTAGTAACAACTATTGAGTATCATCCCATGGGACTGATGTGGAAGTCACCATAATACATTTCAGGCTGTGTTTTTCTCTGGTGTTACAAGGTCTGTATAGTTTAGTTCAAAAATTAAAATAAAAAGGTTAAAAAAAATAAAACTGGTGGGTTTTTTTATGTAAAGCAATCCATAATTTTTAAAAAATGAGTTTTAAAAAATGAACGTGGTATGTACATATATACACACATAGAAAAAGAAGGAAAAAAAGCCTTGTCAATTGGGAGCTAAAACACAAACAAAAGCAAAATCTCCAACTTAACCTAGCTCAATTATATAATATGTAACTTAATGTACTCTACTCTAACAATAGCATTCCCTATTCCTATCATGGAGGCATGTCACACGGCACTTTTGTTCCTTCTTTGGGTCTTCCTGTGATGTTCATATTAACCTGACTTTGTCCAGCTAAAAACATTGAGAATATTTTTCAGCTCCTTGGCCCCTGGCACCCCAGGCCTCATCCAGTCTCTCCAGCTGGAGACTGATGCTGGTCTCAGTCAACAGCAATAGCTAGCTGGTAGCATTGGTGAAGGGAGTGTCACATTTGCAATTCTGTGTCCCCACCAGTGAAGGCCTGGACATAGTGGTTAGGGATGTCCCACATTGTTTTCAGGGGGACCAAAGCTCCACGGTCCTTCCTGTGGGCCTGGCAAAGCCATAGTGGCTGGTGACTGGGTGAGGAGTTCTGGCTACATTTTCCATCCCGTCCTGGTGCCTAGCGTGTCTATATAAAATGATTGAAACCTCTTTGGGGTTGCCCATCTATCGTGAATAAGGGTGGGGGACTTGGAAAGGGAGATTCAGTTCTCTATCCCAGGGGAGAATCAATATTTTTATATTATATGGGGCCTCTCAAATTACAGAGCCAGCCCTGAGAAAATAATATTGAACCAAATAACTATTTGCAAATTTTTCGATAGCTACTTTTGTGCTATATTGATAATAAGCTATAGATTAGTAATAAATACGTAAGATAATTCTTGATCTTATTAATAATAGTATAAAATAAATTAAAATAGGGACCTTTTATATTTTATTTTCAGTTATGGAGACCTAATAGTTGTAGATATTTATGGACTACATGTGATAGCAAGTACATGATGAGATCAGGGTAATGGGCATAACTGTCACCTTAAGCATTCATCATTTCTTTGTGATAGAAATAGTCAAATTCTACTCATTTATTTATTTTGAAATATACAATACATTATTTTTAACTATACTCACCCTGTCTTTTACTTAACATGCATGAAAATATAATGTCTAGAGGTAAGATGTGTTTATCAAAATAGCTCATGCAATGTCCATAGGATTGTAAATGAGTTTAAACATTTTAGTGATGCGTAACATTTTACTGAATTAAAATACTGTTTTTAACATTTAAATTTCTTCTTCATTTTTTTTAAACTAAAGAACAAATCAAAAACCAATTATTTTTGCTTATTATTATTATATCATTTTTAATTTTTAAAAAAAGTATTTATTTGTGTAAAAGATTTTCCCAGAATTGTCCACATACAAGGGCTATTCAATACATGAAAAAAAGGCCTGATCATGTTAACAGAATCAGGATTTTACTAAATTTGATCAACCAAGAAATAAAATAAAAATAATGACAAAAGATTCTATCAATCGGTAATGAATCCATTTAATCTGAGAATAAATGTTAAAATAAATGAGAAATATAGTGAAAAAAAAGAATGTCAGTATTATATAATGTGACTAGCTAGAAGTCATATGACTAAATAATTTCAGTGAAGAATAATAAGATAGGATACAGAGAAAATATTCGGGTTTCTTCACCTTACTAGGTTTAGATCAAAGAAGATAATGTAAAATAATTGAGTTATTTTCATGACTAAAAGTAAAGGTGTAAAAAAATGACACACAATGCAAATTGCTATGTATTGGATAGAGAGGTATATAAAGCATAGACAACATTAACTAATCACTGTCCTATTAAGGGATGACACCTCTGAAATAAAATATGAGATTTGTTTTATCAAGTTATTTCCAGAGGTAATACTAGGAATTCAAACACAAATTTTCACATATAACAAGAGTAATATACACTAAACAAAATTTAGTATATATAGTGAATATTTTATTTATAAAGCTACAGTGTCTGACTCTTCCACAAACACACCAACAACATTACTTTTGAAGATAAAGGAAATGCTTTCTCTATGAATTATTCTGTAATCTCAGAACAATAAGTAAATAAAATGAAAATCTTTTAGTTTTCTAAACATTAATGTTTGCCTTAGATGCATATTTCATACCAGCATCATCTTTGTTGGCTATAACTACTCTGTACAATTGCCCCTGAACCTGCTTATTCATTATAAAGCCTACATCCTACCTCCTTTAATGCCGAGGATAGAGAGTATTTTTTTTTTAATTGCCACCTCATGTGACTGTTTAATTCCATCCTATATTATTTCTTAAATGCTCGGCTGTGAGTCTGTGGTGATGGCACATCCAGATTACTTTAGAGCACAGTTTCTCGATGAGGTATAATGCTTTGCCCAGGATGCTAAGGTGTGCCAAAATGTTTCTGCACTTCCTGCCTGTATATTGTATACTTTCAATGTCTCATTATTTATATAATTATTTTCATGTAAAAACTTTTTTGTTGCCACCTCACAGTCCTAGAATCCTAGACCAGGTTTCCTTCTCAAGGACAATTCTGGTTACAGTCATTAAATCACTCTATACAGATATTTTCAAACATAAACAAGTTCTGTTTACACTCATTATCCCTTCCAGGACTGTGGAGCCTTCTCAACTTACATTTCATTCATTCTCACAAAATTCTTTAAAGAAAAGAAAACAAAAATATATTGCATCATAGTTTTTTCCTGTACTTGGCCATCTTGTGAACTAAGTAAACCTTTTCTTTACAGAAATATTTTCAGATAATAGATCCCTTTTAATTGAATACCCGTTGATTAAAAATGTGTTTTGTACCAATGTCTGGTGACTCAAATGTAGCTTAGCAAGACTCTCAGGATTCGGGTATAGAAGATGGCAGTGATCAGTCATGTGCTAAGGAGGAACTAAAGAGTCTTTCATGAAATTGAAAATGTAAAGACAAAAACACTTCCAAAAACTTTCTGCAATCAAGGTTTTTGAGTCCAGTCGAAGGACCTTGGAGTCAGGATTTGCAGAGGTCTGTATACTTTCTGAAGGAATAAGCCACAATATAGGGTAAAATAAATGTGTGGGTATGTAAAATCAGGTATTAGGAGCATAGAATGCTTCAGCAGAGAATCATAGATTCACCAAATGATAGGTATCCTCTGGAAAATAAAACCTTTCATAAAGGCTGGGTTTGAGGAAAGAAACCAAAAACCTTTGATTCAAAAAGAGTTTTGAGAATCACAGAACATCAGCATAGAAAACTATCTTAAAATGTATTTAGTAGTATTTCTTCCTAAACCAGGTGATTCTTTCCTGGTGATAGGCTGTTACAAAAGAAAAATCAAACTTGCTTTATTACCGAGATGGAAGTAAACCTTGGCCTATTACTGGTTAGCTGTGAAGCTATTAACAAATTATCTTGTTCTTTAGATGAGGATGATACCTTGTCTTCCTGGGATTCTAAGGATACAAGAAAATGTAAAACATCTTCTCATTCTACTTGACCATTAAAAAGTCACAAATATTGTTATTTTTGGATTAGACATGTTTAGAGGTTTTAGGTGAACATGTGACCTGGGAAGTCATATTGCTGATAAGTGCTTATTCTTCCCCAGAGGAGCCTTGCAGTGTAATGAAGGGAAATATTTGGCATCTGACTAATGGCTAACTCTGTCTCTCCCTTTCTACCTCCCCTCTTCCACCCTGTTTCCATATTTGAACTAATAGATGCATTTGTCTGGTTTTTTTTGTTGTTGTTGTTTTAGAGACACAGTCTCACTTTATTGCCCTCAGTGGAGTGCTGTGCAGTCACAGCTCACAGCAACCTCCAGCTCTTGGGCTTAAGCGATTCTCTTGCCTCAGCCTCCCGAGTAGCTGGGACTACAGGCGCCCGCCACAACGCCTGGCTATTTTTTGATGCAGTTTGGCCGAGGCCGGCTTTGAACCGGCCACCCTCGGAATATGGAGCCGGCGCCCTACTCGCTGAGCCACAGGCGCTGTTTTTGAGACTTGAAATGCATCCGAAGCAACATGCAAAACTGGTCTATAGGGGAGCCAATACTCAGAGGAAAATGATTTGCTCTAAACCTGGTATTCAGAGAATAGAAGAAATAGACAACAGGAAAACAATCAAACAAAACCCCAATAAAAACAGTCCCTGGCATGTGGGAATAGAGAATAATTAATTACACGCTACCTCCTCCTTATCTGATGCTGAGAATGTCCCACTTCACACTCTCATTTCCTGCCATCGCTTTTTTATCAATTCCATATCTTCATGATACTCAATTTTTTTTACTTTTTTTACTTTCTTTTTTTTTAATTTCAGAATATTGGGGGGCACACTTGTTTTGTTTACATGCTTTGTTTATTGCACAAATTTAGTCAAACTTATAAGTTGCTCCCACTCAGAGAGTGTGCACCATCCCCAAAAGGCACGAATTTACCCACCCTGCTCCCAACTTGATTGCCATTAACATTAACTTCCATATATACACTTAAATATTGATTGATCAGTTCCAACCTGGTATTGGGCTCATGTATTTGCTTCTCCATTCCTGGGATGTTTCACACGGAAGAATGGTCTCCAGTTCTATCCAGTTGTTACAAAAGACACTAGTTTGCCATTTTTCTTTATGGCTGAGTAATATTTCATATATGTGCACATACCACATTTTATTAATACATTCATGTATTGGTGAGCACTTGAGTTGTTCCACATGTTTATAATTGTGAATTGCACTACTATTAACATTCAAGGTGTCTTTCACTACTGTCATTCAACACGGTGCTGGGACCTTCTCGCCAGAGCTTTCAGGCAAGAGCAGGAAATCAAAGGGGTCCAAGTGGGAAAAGAAGAGGTCAAACT
Source organism: Arctocebus calabarensis (assembly GCA_963573935.1). NCBI lineage: Eukaryota > Metazoa > Chordata > Mammalia > Primates > Lorisidae > Arctocebus > Arctocebus calabarensis. The sequence continues at coordinate 20,153 of CAUYON010141166.1, forward strand.
ATTACTCTTTGCAGATGCTGTGGTCTATAGCTACCCATTTTTTTTTTTTTAGCTAGTTTGGCCACCTGCTGTTTTCTGCTTTGAAGCGATGTAATCAATTTCTTTTCTCATTTCCTTCCCTAAAACATACACAGAAACTTTAGCCCCCATCATGATTAGCTTAAATCTTTATTGTGACAAGAAGTCAATACTTTTTTGAGGTACGAATTTAACTCAGTGGTTCTATTATCAAGTTCTTATTTTAAACTCATTTATTCTTCACCTAGAATCCTGGAATCTCATCTGTTTTGCCATTATGTATGTATAGGGGGGAGGAAAGTAGAGAGCTCCTCAAAGTAAACTCATTAACGTTGAAAAAGTATTTTCCAAACTGATGAAATAAAAAATCTAAACACACGCCATGGAAATTGCCGAATAAATATAATTTTTAATGATGCTTGCTGTGTTACGGCGCTCAGAACTACTCATTAGCACACGTAAAAATATCTTCAAAAGCATATGATTACTATCTTGGTAGTAGAACGTTATTAAAAATATTTAGAATTTGAAGAGATCTAAAGAAAAATATTGAAATAGAAACAAGTTGCTGGTCAGAAATGAGATTCCTAGTCATTCATTAGTAATGCAAATATTTCTCCCATTTGTGCAACCAGCAGATAGCAAATTCACTGCCAATTTGATTGATTCTGGCCTTCATTTTTGCCAAACATTACTACTTGAAAGAAGGAGAGAAAGCTGAACTAGCTCCTTTATAAGACAAAATAAGAACAGGTTGGATGGGTTAAATAGAATTTTACAACTTCTCAAAAGTCTCAGTTTGCAAAACAAAGGTATCTTTCCTTCTCCTCCTTTCTTTCCTTTATTTTATTGTTCCTTCTTCTCCTTTTTGCATTCATTCATTCCTTCTTCTATTTTTCCAAGGCATTTATTCAACAGTGTAATAAGATCTTGATTCAAAATTTAGGCTGGCTCATGCCTTCAAATCCAGCAATTTTGGAGTCCAAAGTTGGGGGATCATTTGAGACCAGGAGTTTGAGAAAAGTCTGAGCAAGAGCAGGAATAAGACCCCATCTCTATAAAATAAATAGAAAAATTAGTGAGGTGTGGTGGTGCACACACGCAGAAGCCCCAGCTACTCAGGAGGCTGAGGCAGGAAGATCATGTGAGCTAGGGATTTGAGGCTGCGGTGAGCTATGACAGGCCACTGCACTCCAGCCTGGGTGACAGAACAAAACCTTATTGCAAGATTTATTTTTTTTAATTGCTTTCTCTTTTCTCCTTGGTACAAAGAGCCATAAATAGCTTTAAGGTAACAATATTCTTAGCAGTTGGATTCTATTTAGTGATGTTTTAGCTGTGATTTCTGTCATCAATAGAGTCAATCCTAAGAGTGTAATTGTTTCATGCTTACAAACCTTCTTATAAGCTATTCATTATTTGCACCAGGGTAGAAACTTCAAAAGGAAATAGACAACATAATTTGTTTTAACCATAAAATATTTTCAAAGCTAAAATATATGACCCCAAGATCAAAGCCATTCTGTCCCAGCTTATTTTGAAATTCCAAGAGTTAATAAATTCCAAACTGTTAAGTCTTATATTTATATTTATGAGGGAATATTTTGATTATGTTTCAAGTGTAGATGTGTTTTCTTTCTTAAGAAGAACATAGCAGTCCAGTAACAACCTGCATTTTCCCAGCTTCATGAAACTGCTTGATTTATAATTTTTTAAACCTATATTTTTATTAAAATCATGTTTCACAAATTGTAAGTGGTGTTGTAAAATAAATATTTTAAATTGAATGTGAATTCAAAATAATAACAATAAAGTACAATAGATACACAGAAATTATGTAAAAGAGTATAGCACTATTAATGTGTTCATTACACATAGTGAAACTAAGTGTTGTGTCAGAGCATTTTGCTCTGTGTGTGTGTTGGATCATGATATAAAATATATTTCTTAATGGGTTTCTATCCCAGTTTGTTTAATATATTATACAAACTTAGGAGTTTAAACAAATAGCAATTATTTATCATCACTCACAATTACCACGGTCAGGAACTCTGATAGAACACAGCTGATCTCTGTTCCAAGATATCTGTGGCTGCAGCTGGAAGACTTAAAAGCTGAAATCACCGAGTCTCACTCATGCCTGGTTCTGGATGCTTGGATGTCTTCATGACCTTGTCTGGGCTGTCAGCCAGAACATCCAAGGGTGGCTTATCTGTGTGACTGGGTTTTTTTCACAAGTTCATGCCTAGGTGCCAAAGGCAATACACTGAAACAGAGAATAGAAGCAGAGCTGCTTTTGATGACCTAGTCTCAGGACTCACAAAGTCACATGGTGTCACTTCCATTGTATCACTTAAGGCACTTACAAAGGTCCACACAGATTCATGGGAACTGACCTTGGAATCTGCCTCTCCTTTGAAGAATTTAAATGTTATTCTATAAAAGGAACATCTGGACCAGAATATTTATATATTTATATGTCCATCTTTGCAAAATTCAATGCCACAATTTCCTACTCAAAGAAGTTGAAGAAACCTATTTGCTTCTTGGTCACAATATTTAGGATACTATGTATTACATTTTATGAGACAAAAAGGGACTTATATTAAGGGGATTCCACCAAAATTCATGGACATTAATATGGGAGAAATCGAATAAAAACAGTTTAAATTGAGAAAAAAGAAATGTGATGATTGTCATAGGGTGCCAAATCCTAGGAGATGCACATTGGTCAAAATAGATCAATTTGTTCTCTTCCTTTTAAAACAGTGTACTTTATATAATTGGGTAATGAGAAGAATTTTGAGTTTTAATTTAGTTTTATAAAATTGATATTAAATGACTATTTGTCTTTAGGCACTATTCTAAGCACTGGAGTAAATATTGAGCTAAACAAAGACAGATAGGTCTCCTTTAAGAGTGTATAGTACTAAATATCAAAAGAAATACAGATTAATATGCCACTTTATTCTCAAACCCGAAATAGGGATATTATAGAGTGCTATGGTCTTTTACTGAAACAGGTGGAATTGTTGCTGATGGTTTGGTTAAGGCTTTACAGGTGAGCTGGGTTTTGGATGTTTCTCACAGTAAGAGATTTCATACAATGGTTATATGTTATGTTACCTTAATCCTATAGAAAATGGAACTCACAGAAGGTGGCAGAGTTGAAATAGAATCACCAAGTTAATACAAATGGGCCAAATGTCATATTGATTAATAGGTAGATTCAAACACGCTCTGTGTTCTAAGATTTTGCATGAAAAATATGCAAAATAGCAACACCTACATCATCTCGCTGCTGATAAGATTGACAGAATAGCATTTGTAAAGTGATTATTATAGTGTCTGAAATGTGTTAATCATGCAACAAACATCTACTAAGATCACCAGCATGTTTTTGTTATTAATAGTATTGCTACAGATAGGAAGAAATTTTGTACAGATTATCAGAACTAAATTTGTTTAACCAAAGTTAAAGCTAAAGGTAGAGTCATCATCTGGTATCATCACGTTAAACAACTAATGGAATAAGAGCAATAAACAAGTCAGTCACTTTCTATTGTGCTTCATTCTCATTACAGCACTAAGCATAATAAAAATTATCTATTCTGTCACTTATTTCTCAAGATACTTTGATCTGTCAGTGAAATTTCAATGATGTATTCATATGTACACATGAGTGTATATGCACACATACATGTGTACATGTATGTACATATATGGATATATACATAAAATAATTCACTAGGAGGATGGAAGGCCGGTAGGCAAGTCCAACAGCCTGTTGAAAAGCAATCCTGAAGGAAAGGCTGTTGGAACTTGAAGCTCTGTGGAAGAGCTAAAACTGCTAGCCATAGGGTAGTACTTCATCAGGGAAGCATCAGATATTCAGTAGGTCTTTTAACCGATTTAATCACACCCACATATTTTATCTAGAATAATCACCTTTACATAAAGTTAAGTACAGTTGAGTTCTAATGCCATCTTAACCACATCTACAAAAATTATTCATCCCAACATGTAGATTAATGTTTGACTAACAAGGAACTCTAATCGACTTGACCCATCAAAAGATCACCACAGTTCCCAATGGCTTATTTTCTCAGTCTTGATTATGAATCCATCCCAACCTGGTAATATTCTCTGGACCATAGCAGGAAATCAAAAATATCTGTTAAAGAAATAAAAAAAAGTATGTGTTATGCTATATGGCAGATATTAAGTGTTGCAAAGGATGTTGAGTCTTTAGAAACATAATATACAAGGAAATACAAACAAGGAAGTATTTTTAGGTTAGCTAATAATTTTATAAATTTGATTGGGGGGGGAGAAAGTACTCTAGCCAGAGTGGAAATTTAATTATTAATGAAAAGTGTATTTGTTCTGCTATGAGACAGTAAACTCCCAAACTGGGCAGTACCATCAAAAAGGAAACATAAGACATTTTTGAAAGAATTCTGAAAGAGATGGTAAAAATATTCTTGTCACAGAAAAAGAAAGAATAAAATCTTTAGCCAGCAATTGTTGCTTGTTATGGGAAGATCACAACTAAGTACATACAAATTATAGTTTCTTCAAATAAGAAGAATAATTCTTAAGTTTCAATACCTAGAGAAGGCACTGTTGAATAGAAACATAACTGAAGTAATACTTGGTGATTTAATTTTAAGCAAACATAAGTTTTAGTGTGAAATGTAGTATTGCAATTAGTTGGAAATGTGTTGATACATAATACATGATTATAATATATTTTATGCATCTTAGAGTCCAAAATTTAGCCTAATTTGTCACATTGGTAGATGATCTCTGTGTTAAGTTATTATATACCTTTTGAAAAATACTACTGAGATATTGTGGCAATTTTCATGGTGTTATCTTTTGATGTTTTATTAATTACGGCAGCCATTTGTTCTAAATAATTTAGTAAATATTGAACTGCACTGGTGCCCTGGGATTATTAAAGCTAAAGATGCAATTATACTCAATCAGAACAATAAAAGCTCAATTACTAGACTCAGAATGTTGTGATGAGCTTTAATAATGCTGCTGTTTTTTGGACTCCTTGATGTCATTCCATATTTACTTTTTCCCTCATTAGTAATTGGTGTTAATTTTTTTTTATTATTCTTTAGGAAAATGGAATGGAAACATGAACTACAGGAAAGCGTAACTAGGTGTTAGTTACAAGTATTTTGGGTATATATCTCTTATATGAAATATTATGCCAATGATCTTTCCAAGTGTTGTTAAAATTACTAATGTAAAAAATATGTCAATACTATTGTATAGGATCTTCTTACATTAAAAAGTAGTAACTAAATAATCTTCACTTTGTACCAATTTGAAAGTATATGTTTACAAGTGTACTATATTGCAACATGCTGTGTTGGTGGCAAATAAGAGGGCGAAGTAAGTTTGAAAAACTTTTATATTAAATAAAGTGTCATTTATTTTGTGGGAGTATTTTGTATTCCAAAACTTACTATAGTTTATAATATACCAGGGTGCATCCTGAGTTTTCAGAGAAAAGGAAGTAGTATTAAACAATCATCCTATTGATTTAATTATATTTATATATTTATTTTGATATTCTAATTAGAGTGGAATTAATTTAAGTGCACAAAGTTGGCTCCTGGTGATTTGTTAAATAGCTATGTTTATTGCTTCTCTCTCCTATATCTCATTAAAATAATGTAGTAAATACAAAATAATATATAGAGGGTGTCAATCAATGTATGCATATTTTAAAAAAGGAAAAAATATATTAAAATTATAATACTCAATATATACTGATAACTTTTGTTGTCTTGCATATTGTATCTTGTATGTCATGTAATTGTAGAAGTCAAACAATTACGATTTTAATATAATTTTCTTTTCTTAAAATATGTATACTTTTGTTTGGCACGCTCTATAGATCAGACACAGCTCAAAACTGTGAGAGCATATCATCGGCTGAAGAAAATTGTGAGGAATTCAATTAAATTGTTAGGATCCAATTAAAGAAAATTTCTATAGAGAACAAAGAGCAGACATTCTATCTGGGTGATCCTATTGGGATCATGTGTGGGTAAGAAATGGTATGGCTACTGAGGTTGTCATTCAAGAATAGGAATTCTTTTTCCCAAGTATGTTTTCATCTGCCTTGTCAAAGATCAGATGGCATTATGGGAATGGTTTATATCTGGATTTTATGTTATGATCCATAGTTACATGTCTCTGTTTAGAAATGGAACAAGGTTGTCCAACAGACCTCTTCTATTCAACATAGTGCTGAGGTCCTAGCCACAGCAATTAAACAAGGAAAGGAAATCAAGGGTTATATAAATGATGAATGAAAAGGTCAAATTATCATCGCTCTTCGCTGATAATATGATCCTATTTCTAGAAACCCTCCACAATTCTATCTAGAGACTTCTGGAATTGATAAAAACATACAACAAAATTTCAGGTTACAAAATCAATGTACACAAATCAGTAGCATTAATATGTACCAACAACAGTCAAGCTGAGAATCAAATCAAAGACTCAATACCTTTCACAGTAGCAATAACAAAAATAAAATAGCGAGGCATACATTTACTAAGGAAATGAATGACTAGTACAGGGAGAACTGTGAAACACTGAGGAATGATATTGCAGAAGGAAACAGAAGGAAAAACATATTAAGCTAACGGATAATATTGTTAAAATGTCTATACTACTCAAAGTGATCTGCACATTCAATGCAATCCCCATTAAAATATCAAATCATCTTTTTGCCGATCTAGAAAAAATAGTTCTCTGCTTTGTAATGAACCAGAAAAGAAAAAGCAACCTTATGCAATAAGAAATTGGGAGACATCACTTTACTGTACTTTGCAAGGTCATAGTAACCAAAAGAGCATGAATCTTTTCTTTGCATTAAATTAATGAAATTTGGAGGTATCTGAATTTTGAAGTTGTTTATAATTGTAATAGCTTACCCTATGCTACTTTTGTAGTGAAATGTAAAGATATTCATTGTGTGTGTGTGTGTGTGAGTGTGTGTGTTTGAGAGAGAGGGAGAGAGAGAGAGAGTGGTGGGAGAAAGAGAAAAACAGACAGTGAGAAACAGACAGAAAGGCAGAGAGAGCAAAAGGCAGCAATGTAAGCTGTTAAAGAAAGTCTCTTTTTCCCCCCTCATCGTAGCCACAATAATGGCTATGAGCCTACACCCGGAAATAGATAAAACAAATATAAAAATATCACAACTGTAGAGAGACACCAACTCTCTGAAAGAAAGAGATAATCTCTGTAATAAATTTTTGATACTCATGTTCAACTAGGAACATATATACACATACATATATACCCACAGAACGCATTTTGGACATATTATTCTTTCCTAGCATGTTGAAACATTGATGCTTTTTTATAAGCTCATTTCTGCTTTGCATGCACAGTCTTGTAACTTATCAATAAAGTATAGTGTAGATTACATCATCTTGTAATTCAGGAACTAAAGAATTTATATCTTGCTTTTAAATTTTCCTGTTGAGTACTATATGGGAGATATGTAAGACTTTTGAATAAATACTCTAGCCTTCAAGATAGAGCACAATTAAGTAGTAAAGATAAGAAATTATATCATATTGATTAAATTATAATATTGTAAGTCATGTAATTCAACAGGAAAAATTATGTTTTTTTAGGAGAGTGCTCCCCAGATGTCTCAAAAGAGATATACCACAGTCTTTTATAGTATTATTTCATTATCAATAGGAATGCAATGATAATTTTTATGAAGGCTTTCTGACCAGGACAATGGGGATTTAGTTAAGTCATGATTGTGGAGCAAACCTCCTACAGCATTGTTTGATATGATCAAGATTCATAAAATGACATATTACAAAAATATTCCGAATGGTGTATTTTATTGACTTACATTCTATTATTTAGTCTGGAGACTATTATCATATAAAATATAAATAATCTACTGTATTAAGTACTAAATATAGACACTTTGCTAAACAGTTATATAAAGTAAGGAAGAAAACATTGAGCATTTTTATAAATTATTACATAAATTTGTCTGAGAAATTTGATATGTTCAGTTTTTCCTCTAGAGAAATAAAATAGAAACATCTGTGTGGAGTTTATTACTAGTGCCATCTTTTATTACATGTTTCCAATCACAAGAATTTGTTTAAAATGGGATTCAGTTTCAGCAAATTACCTATTTATTTACACTTTAAATCAAGTTAGTGAATTTGAATTCAATTCCTCAATATAGAAGATAAAGCCAGAAAATGTTCATGAAAATCCAACCAATAAAGCCTGCCTCCACCTTGCTTCATGCAGCAGAGATCAGAATTGGAGTAGTCAGCAATACGGACAAAGGTATGTATTAATGTTATGATTTCTTCAGGTTTGCTGAAAGCTTTGTGTTAGGTTGACAAAACTGTGTGGAATATTTTTGTTCCATTGGAGTATTTCTACCTTCATCCATTCCTGATGCTGTTCAACACCAACTTGGTGACCCATTGTGTTTGGTAAAATTGATCACTAAGGACCATCTGGGCTGAGCATTGCCTCTGTCCATTGCACCCAACCCCTTTACATTTAATGTTTCCAAATGTTATAGGGCTTGCTTTTATTTCTGGTGCGTAGTTCTCTTATTTGGTTCACTAAGCCTTAACATAGGGAGCATGCCTAAAGTCCTGCAGACTTTTTCTTGCTCCTCATTTTAGGGTCTTGAACATACGTGGTTTTTCTTCTGTCTAAAGTGTTTTGTCCTCTCTCTCTTCATGGTTTTATCCTACTCGCCCCTTGAGTAGCAACTACACTTACATTCTCAGAGAAAATGTTGACCTACTATGTGCCTGGTATAGTTATAAATTCTTTTATATCTCAGTACATTTAATTATGCAAAGACCTTATAAAGTTTTATTAATCCTTCTATGCAGATTAGGAAAATAAGGTTAAATAGACTGTCGAATGCTCAAAATCTTATACCTAATTAAGTAGCTGTTTATAGTATTGAAGATACATTTTCTATATGTTTCACAAAGGACAGGGTAATATACAATTTATTTTCTATTTTTTAATAGTCCCTACCAGGGTACCTAGAGCATACTAAATACTAAATAATTGAATGAAAGAATGAAACATTTACTCTATCCAGAATTTCCTAAACCATGGTTGCTTTTTGCAAATTACTTAGCTAGGTTACCAGAGAGATTTTATGGCATTATATACTTTTATCAGAGTGATATGTTTCAACATGTAGTAAATACTCATTTGTCAACTCTTAAAAAAATCATCAGAAAAAAATGTTGTTGTTGTTGAAAAGGAGTGATATTTACCAGTCCTACATAGTAATGAGGATATGTAACCTTGAGAGTCTTAGTAGTATTTCAGAGAAAAAAATTCAGGGAGAATATTTATGGATTTTAGGTTTATACTAGGTGATTTTAAGGTGAGTCCTTGTTATCACTTGAATATGATTTGAGTTTATCTCCAAGAAAACTCAATGTTGAAATTTCATCCCAAACTATGGTGGGTGGTATGAGAGATAAGATCTAATGGAAAAGTGTTTATGGGGGAAATTTTCTCATGATCTCATGGGAGTGCATTTTCACTGGCACAAAAATTGATTAGTCATAAAAAAGCAAGTTGTTTAAAAGAACCTGTTTTCCTTAAGTTTTTTGGTTTGGGTTTCTTATTTATTTATTTTCTACCATGTCATCTATTTGCATACACAGCTTTCTTCCCACTGAGTGCTATGAATAGGAGCTGCCTGAGGCCCTCACCAGGTACCAATGTTCAGCCTTGAACTTCCCAGCCTCTAGAATCATGAGCCAAATGAATCTCTTTTCTTTACACACTATGCAGTCTCAGGTATTCTTTTATAGCAACAGAAAATTGACTAAGATAGTCCTTCAAGGCAGAGAACTAGTCAATTCTGGGTGAAGTTTATGACACAGTAGACCTGGTTTATTGGTTACAATGAAGCAAGGATTTTAAAGCTAGTCTTGGTGATATATGTTAATAGGATGGTATACTTGGTAAGCAAGCCTTTCTTGTTGCTTCACCCTTCTATATTCCAGAAGTGTTTCCTTGAGGAAGTGGCAACATTAGTTTTGTTTGTTCTTAGTGTTGTTTGTCATCAAGCACAAGAAAATATATTCAGTCTCACATTATTTAACAAAGGGATGAGAAAGTATGCCCAGCCTCATTATTGAAATTATATTGCTCCTATTTCTTACTAGTAAATAACATATATTTTTATTATTTTCTTCAATATATTGATATTATATAAAAACAACATGTATTTTTTTAGCAAAAAATATGAATAGCATAATTTTGTGGAAATATTTCTTATTTAGCACTATAAGAATTAGGCTATAGGTGTAAGTTGCTTTAACTCATAAATTGTTGCATCTGTCCAGTCCATCTTACAAGGCAGTTTGAGGACTGCAAGTTTTTAACTAAAAACTTTTAAATATCTGAAAGGAATGAATTTTGAAAACTGTCTGATAGCAAGGGTAATTGAGTCTCCCATTTCTAACTTTCTTGACTCAAGATTTACAAACATGGAAAAATGTTTCATAACACACTGGGAAAAAATGTGCTTTGATCTACTTTGAATTCTTTTATAGAAGAATTTTAGGTTTAGCTTGGATGTTGAAAATAAAAGATCATCATGGGGTCTTCAATTTGTTGGTTTGACAGTTTCTCTCTTTTTAGAAACATAAATGAACTGATAAAAGAAAGCTATTTCCTTTTACTTACAAAATTGCTTTATTAAGCAATTAGTGAAAATTCCCATTTACTTAAGAAGAAAACAATTTCTATAAATTTACTCTTAGTGGTGAAAGTGACTAAAGTCCATTTTATATGAGAAAAATGTCAGAATATTATTTATTATCAGTGTGTCATTCAGTCAGATGATAGTTGTGAGATGGGATAAAAATCTTGCCACTCTCACTCCCCCCTTTGTGACCTTCCTTTGCTTCACCTTTAATTCTTGCTAAATCAGCAAGACCTAATCAATAGCGGGATTGGGGAGCGAGAATGCTTAACAGTGTTTAGGGAAGTTACTAAGGCTTAACAATAATTTAGGAGCAGGTAAAATAGAGAACAAAAAGATTAATAATAAATGATAAACAGTAGAAAGCACAGACATTAAGTATAGCATAACTGTGTAAGAAATCATAATAAATTGTTTACTGTTTGTTGTTAAATGTTAAAGGAGACAGAAGAAAAAAAATGGGGGAAGCAGAGGTATGCTGAGAAGTCTGAGCTGCAGGAGCCAGTCTGCACTTCTCCAATTTGCCCTCTGTGACCCCCACCATACTGAGAGGCCCAACCAGACATGGAATGACTAAAACCAAAGTGACTGGATGCCTGTGATTATTTTTTTTGTATACCCTATAAGCATTTAAACAATACCTGCTGCTGCAATTTTCTAATCATGCAAACTTACCCAAGATTGCATCAGTCCACATTATATAATTTGAACTCTACCAGTAGTCTGGGCTGCTCTCCATATTGAGGGAACAGCCGGCCATTCAGTCTTTTCTTTAATAAAGACTTCGTAATTTGTACTATATTAATTGAATTTGGGTCTTGATATCTCACATCCATCCTATAACAGTTGCTTTAAAAATACATTAGTGCTGTTGTGAAAGAAATACGTTTTTTAAAAAATCTCCATTAAACGAATCTACTGCAATGTATCAATGTCATAGTGGCTGCCAGAAAAAGGCGTTGGTGTCTGTAATATGAAGATTTTGAGACAAATGTTTAACTTCTACAAATGAAAACTTGATTTGGGGTGGCATTTTCACATTAGCACAGGTATATGGTAAAATAAGTGTAACCTTGAATGTTACATTAGTTCTGCTGTGTTTTGTTTTGTCTTTGTAAGTCATTACTAATCAGGAAAAATAAATCTATTTTTAAGGCCAATGATTTTCAGATTTGGAACATTTGACATTCATTTTAATAATTCCTGGTTATTCTTATCATTTGCTTATTATAATGCATTTACCATATTAAAATCAAGTCAACTTTGTGTCTCTCACACTTTTTTGTCTAGTCTGTTTATCCCTCCGGCTCTGAAGCTCACAAATGCTAAGCAAAACTATGTTTTTCATAGAGATGACATTGATGTTGTGATACAAAACAAAGATTTAGAGCACTCACAGATTGTAAAACTCTTATCTGTAAGGTGTTGTTTATAATTTACCTTGTCCTGTCCCTGAGCCAACAGAGTCATAGATACTCACTAACATCACTTGCTTTTCAACCACATAATTCTACCTACTAATCTCTAAACATTGCCAACTAATTAAGAAGAGTTTCTGAGAAAGAAATACTTGATGTATTTTAGATACTTCTTTCAGTTTCTTTTTAAATTGGATAAGATATAGGATTGCTTTAGCTATTTTGAAACGGCCACTAAACTTAATAGTTAACCTGTGGAATTGTTGCTTCCAAAAAGCTAATGATCATTCATGTTGGCCATAGAGAGGAAGTGGGGATGGAATAATGGAAGAGCTGAGGGATTGCAGTCCAGTGGCCAATTCTTGGCTCTGCTCCTTGTTGTTCTGTGTATTGGTGCAATTAAATTGAACTTCCTGGTTCTTGTTTCTGCATTTACAAAATGAATCTGATATAATTCATCAAACTGTTAAAATGATTCAGTTAGATTATAGGGTAGAAATTGTTAAAAATGACTTACTTCCTGGGACTAGGAGATGGAAGACTGTGAAGTATCGTGTGTTTGTAAGTTATAATTATTAGCAGCAGTAGTACTAAAGTAGTAGTATTAAAGTTAATGTGGAAAAGATAAAATTTCTTACACAGGGTTGTATGAGCACCTTCCTAACTTCTTATTTCCACTTATATCTCAAATTGTAGTCAATCAGGAAGAGATGCATGATATTGCCTGATGGGCTAATATGGGAGATAATAGTGTGGATTTGAGGTCAAAGAGATTGATTGTTGGGCACAAGGTCACATTGGAGAATAAAGTGTTGATAGAAACTCAGGCTTCACATTCAAAAGATAAGGACTCAAGGAATATTGAAAATCTTATTCTATTTAATAAAGAGGAGATACATAATTAATTGTCTAAGTAGGATAAAAGAAAAATAGTAAGTGAAAACTTGATGAATTCTTACTGAATCAGTAAAAATTATTCTGACAAAAGATAATATTTAAAGGAACATTTTCATATGGTTTTATATAAACCTTGTATAAGATGATGAAGGAAACAAGTCCTAGGAGAAAGAAACATTTATTGACTGTTCATTTACCAGGTACAGTTCTTGATCTTCACAAGCATAGTCCTATTAATTATACTAATTATTCCTCCAAAAGCCATATGAGCAAAGTAATATTGTTCTCATTTTACATATTAAGAGAAGTAATTCATAAGAGCTTAGTAATTCACTGAAGATAAGCCAATTATGATCTGGTAGAATGGGGATTTAAATGCAAACATCCAGACTCAAATATATCATTCAAGTTTTCTAAAGGTTAGAAACCACGACTGTCATGCATCTATACAACAAATGTGTTCAAAGTTTTTAGTCAATTTATTACTGAGGTGGTGAGCTACCACTATTCTGTCTTATTTCATAGATACAGATCATATTTCTGACATAAAATAGTAGCATAATGTTTGCACCATATTTCCTTTTAGATCCACACTACCTTGGCTTAGAATTTAGTACCTATGTTATAATATTTTTTTGGTTTATACATGTAGATAAGAAAGCCAACATGTAGAGAGATTAAAACTTTAGGTAACACTTCTACAATGCTGGTGGGAATGCAAACTAATACGTTCCTTTTGGAAAGATGTTCGGAGAATACTTAGAGATCTAAAAATAGACCTGCCGTTCAATCCTACAACTCCTCTACTAGGTATATATCCAGAAGACCAAAAATCACATTATAACAAAGATACTTGTACCAGAATGTTTACTGCAGCCTAATTCATAATTTCTAAGTCATGGAAAAAGCCCAAGTGCCCATCAACCCATGAATGGATTAATAAATTGTGGTACATGTATGCCATGGAATATTATGCAGCCTTAAAGAAAGATGGAGACTTTACCTCTTTCA
>CAUYON010141171.1:0-15123 GCA_963573935.1 Arctocebus calabarensis
CATCTAAGGGTGGGCAAGGGACTTGATGAGAAACTTCTCTGAAGAAGACAGGTGCACAGCCTACAGACACATGAAAAAATGCTCATCATCCTTAATCATCAGAGAAATGCAAATCAAAACTACTTTGAGATATCATCTAACTCCAGTATGATGAGCTCCCATCACAAAATCCCCAAACCAGAGATGTTGGCGTGGATGTGGAGAAAAGGGAACACTTCTACATTGCTGCTGGGAATGCAAACTAATACGTTCCTTTTGGAAAGATGTTTGGAGAACACTTAGAGATCTAAAAATAGACCTGCCATTGGATCCTTTAATTCCTCTACTAGGTATATATCCAGAAGACCAAAAATCACATTAAACCAAAGATATTTGTACCAGAATATTTAATGCAGCCCAATTCTTAATTGCTAAGTCATGGAAGAAGCCCAAGTGCCCATCAACCCACTAATGGATTAATAAACTGTGGTATATGTACACCATGGAATATTATGCAGCCTTAAAGAAAGATGGAAACTTTACCTCTTTCATGTTTACATGAATGGAGCTGGAAAATATTCTTCTTAGCAAAGTATCTCAAGAAGAAAAAGTATCCAATGTACTCAGCCCTACTATGAAACTAATTTATAGCTTTCATATGAAGGCTATAACCCAATACAGCTTTTTGCTTTTAACAGATAACTCGAATAAATACTAGTTATTTGGTTGTCCATCTCCAGCAGATCAGGAATAGAAAAACAGAAGTGATTTAGGGGATATCAGAAACAAGCTCATTGATAATAAAGAGAAGTAAAAGATAGACAGATAAATGCACTGAAGGAAATAATTATAAAAAGCAATCAGAGACATTTTTTAAAGTATTGCAATTTAAGATAATTTAATCTACCAGTTCTTAGATATTTGAGTGTCAGGACCTATTCATACTCTTAAAACTATTTGAGAACTCCAAAGAGCTTTTTGAATATACGTTTTATATACCAGAGGTGCCAAAAAAATGTATACACATTTTAAGAGATGCTATCTATGTATTTCAACTTTTCAAAGTTGAATTGAATTAGAATAGCAATATATAGTATGAAGTTCCCTCAAAGGATGGCCATTAATCAAATGAATCATCATGTGACAGGTATGAATAGGACAGCTTTTTTGCTTAAAATGTGTACACATATTTTTGGCACCCTCTTTGTGTGTGTGTGTGTGTACATATACATTAGTTACATATATACATATAAAATATGATAAATAATACTTGAACATTTAAAAACCATTCAAAGTATTTATTCAGAACTCACTGCCTATTAAAATAACATACTTTTTGAGAAAAAATAGTTGTATTTTCTATAAAAATTTTAGTGAGTTCAGTCCCACGATGTCATATCTTTGTTAAATCTCTTTAATGCTAGCATAATAGGAAATAGACAAATTTTCTTATCTGCTTTTATGTTAATCTCTTGTGATATATTGTTTTAAGTACATAAAGAAAATCCTGCCTTACAAAGATACATAGTTGGAAAGTGACAAAGTATTTTGATAGCCTTTTTTAGAAAATTGTGAATATTGTTTAATACTATGGCAAAATTCAACAAGTGGTCATTTCTTAAAGGTTAGTTGCAATGAATTACACTACAATGAACCTGAAACCATATCATAAAATTTTGTACTCAGTTACATTAAAATAAAATCCATCAGTCTAACTTTTACTTGTGTATGATTTCATAAAATCATGCACTAGTCATTTGGAAAATATTGGTTCTCTTGAGTTATGCAGATCTTCTAAATGCTGACAAATTTCATTGCAAAACATCAAAAATCCTATCTGTTACTACCACCGCTAATTTCATTAGAAGAGCCTGTAAGCACTGGGAAACTGTCAGGCTTACTTACCACAGTAGCAAATATGTTTTACAAATTCTAACTTTCACTTAGTTTTAATTTGTATCATGAGTCACAAATCCAGTTAATTGCTTTACATGAAGTTAAAAACTCACTTCATATTTTTTTTAAAAATGTATACCAAATATCCTAAATATCCTATTCTGAATAGTCTATATGACTATTATCCTTAAAGTGAAAATGGTGTCCCATAAAAAAGCAAGAAGTTCAAGTAAACAATATAGATGCTTTTCCTTAAGACAGCCATCATACTTCAGTATGCATCACACAGTACATTTAAAAAATGTGTATTCGGCTCAGCACCTGTGGCTCAACAGGCTAAGACGCCAGCCACGTACACCTGAGCTGGCGGGTTCAAATCCAGCCCGGCCTGCCAAACAAAAATGACGGCTGCATCCAAAAAACGGCCAGGCACTGTGGTGGGTGCCTGTAGTCCCAGCTACTTGGGAGGCAGAGGCAGGAGACTCACTTGAGCCCAGGAATTGGAGGTTGCTGTGAGCTGTGAAGCTACAGCACTCTATCTAGGGTGACAGCTTGAGGCTCTGTCTCAAAAAAAAAAAAAAAAAATGTGTATTCAAGGCTCAAGATATAACAAAATAAATAATTCTTACTGCTTCATCAAGGACAAGCTTAAATGAAACCAATACTAATGTCAAACAGTAAAGAATATAATTTAAAAAAAATTTTAAGTAAATAATATCTCTGAAAACAAATGTCAAATATCTCTGACAAACTCTGAAAGGGTCTATACACCACATTTATTTGACTACTGATTTAATCTACCACATGGGTGATTGGTCCTATATCTTGATGGAAACTGAAAGAACTTTTCCACTTAGGTTTAATGTTTGTAACTGATCATTTTATCAAGAAGAAGCAAAACTGTATTCATTAGATTCTACCTTTTAAAAAATTCAGTTAGTGTGTATCCTAGAAATATTTCCAGCCAAGATGTTAAAACAAAACAACTCTTAGAACTTAAGATTTAATTGCCCAGAAATTATACTTTATATATAAGCCACTTAATTGCCTGATAATTTTACAAAAATTATTCTCCATTTACATTTTCTAAGGTTGTGGGATAAACGAATTTGTGAAAATGAAAAAGGCAAACTATCATTTTGGATAACTACTACCCTGCATGGCTCAATTCAAGATGGAGGCAGGGGTCATAGGAGTCAGACAAGCACAGGTATAAAAGCTTATAAAGATGACCAAACTGGAGCAAAGTATCTCAAGAATGGAAGAAAAAGTATCCAATGTACTCAGCCCTGATATGAAGCTAATATATATTTACAAGGGAGGGGAGGGGAGGTGGGAGGATGGGGGGAGGGAAGGCGATTGGTGCAATCACACCTACGGTGCATCTTAGAAGGGTACAGGTGAAACTTACTAAAGGCAGAATACCAATGTCTACATATATTGATTAAGAAAATGCCATGAAGGCTATGTTAAACAGTTCGATGAAAATATTTCAGATTGTATATGAAGTAAGCACATCGTACACCATGATTGCACTAATGTACACAATTATGATTTAATAAAAATTAAAAAAAAAAGATGACCAAACTGAGGCAAGAATTTGACAAGAGCAGTTCTAATAACTGCAAAAATAGGCAGAGATGTGAATCTTAAGATCAAATTAGGAGAAGCTACAAAGAATTTGGCCTAGAGGCGTTGAGGGGACATGCGCATAAGGCCACCTGCCCCCATCAATGCCTAGTTAAGAGCAAGGCTGCAGAGAACTTTGCATAGAAATTCTCATTGACAAAAAAGGAAAATAGACAGCAAATTTACTAAGCACCACGCATAAAAACACTGTACATCCTCTCTATTCAGATGCTAAATTTTCATATTACCTTTTTTCTCTTCTTCCTCTTCGTCACAAAACTCCGCCAGGGAAAATGTTTCTTTGAGTTGCTGTAATTCAAGTTTTAGAGTCTCTAATTCTTCTCCCCTCAGAGAATTAAGGATAGATTTCACCTAAATGAATATAAGACAATAATAAAAAAGTTGTGGATATATGAAAACACAAGAAAAACATTCTTAAATGGAGAAGAGAATACAGATCAAACTGAAGTCAAAATAATGAGTTCAGCAGCTAGGAAGCTATTCCTTAAGAACCATAACACAAGAGGCTAGTTATAGAAAAGTAGGTGGAATTTGAGCTTTCTAAAATAATACAAGCCAGAGATGTCTGGAAATTATTAGAGCTTAGAAATTAGAAAAAGATAAAATAATCTTGAATCAATTAAAAGATATGAAGTAACTGCATACAAATTGGCGGTTTAAGTCAACAGATTTCTTGGTAGCTTAAGCCAAAGAAAAATAAATAAATAAAAAAGGACCAAGGTGAAAAAAAGACCTTGATCTTTTTTTGCTAGTAAGACCTCTTTGTTACTGTCCTTTTCTGTTTAAATATTAAGAAATAATACTTGACTCATTCTATTTTTAGCAACTAGTTCAATCCAACATTAGTCTTTGTGTTTTAGAGTAGTGTTTCCAGAAGAGTCTCTCAAGCCTCCATCTGAAACACATTTCATATGCCAATTGTACAAAGAGAAAAGAAAATATGCACCATTCTTTTGCAAGACTTTTCCCACTTGGGATTAGGTTTGGAATTACCTTTATTTCACTTTCTCGGGAAAGCATCTCCAGGGCTTCTAGATGTGAAAGGCCTTGAAATTCATCAAAGAGTAGCCCATAATGAGTTTTCTTGTCTGTTTCCATAGTAACTTCACTGGCGGTCCTTAACGCTTCTTTCTCCTTCGCCTCTCGTAAAACCTAAAATGAGATAGAAGTGTTATACTGCAGCTAGTAATGAGAGCTCAAGGGTGAGTTTTGAGAGTTAAAGAATGCAAAGCTGAGACAGGTTATGTTACAAAAGACTATCCTTTCATTTTTGGCATTGCAATTCAAATCTGATAGGCTCAGGAACTGCAGAAAAAAAAATGATCACACATAATTTGACCCTTAGACACTGTAAATAACACTCAAGAAGCCAGGTATTGCTCTGAAAGCGATTTAAACGTTAATCTAATAAACTACTCTGACAGAGTTCAGCACTTAGCAGTGCACTGATGGAGGCTCTTGTTGAAAAAAAAGAGGAAGAAAAAAAATGTGCTAGGGCATTTTTTCTAACCATTAGAGCTCTCATTACATTTCCTCCCCTCAAAAAAGCATTAATAAAAAAAAGTCACCGAAAATCCTTGAAAAAAAAACACTAACAAGGTCCTAAGTTAAGCAAAAATACAGATCAGAACAGAAACAGGAAGTAAAAAGGTAAGACAATCAGTACCTGAGACAGGGTAGAATTTCGATTCATCAGACCCTTGGTTCTTCTAAATCCAGGATCTCCTTCTGCTATTACATCCATTGTCTTTTTCCCAATGAACTCCAGGGCATCCAAACCCCCACTGATAACACTCTTTCCCTGGAAAACACACGCAACCTCATTACAACAATATTGAGAAAACCAACCTGCAAGTCTTTATTATATAAAAGTAGTGGCTAACAATGCCAAGCATTGAGAAAAACGTACAGTAACCAAAACAATCATATACTAGTTGTAGGAATGTAAACAGGTATAGCCAGTTTGGAAAACTGTCAATAGCTACCACGGCTGTATGACCCAGCAATCCATTCATGGTTATACATCAAACAAAAATGTACACAGAGGTTCATCAGAAGACTACAAAAATCTTCATAGTACACATGGGTTTGTAAGAGCTATAAACTAGAAACTACCCCCACTGCTCACTAACCGGCATGAATAAATAAAATGTGACAAAGAAAGAAGCCAGAAACAAAAGCATCCATTTATATAAAACTTAAAGCAAACAAAATTAATCTATGATAGCAGAAGTCAGGATTGTGATTATCTCAGTGAGGAAGAGGGAGAGGTACAGAAAAGTAGGAGAGGACACAAAGGGGGGCATCTGATGTACTACAATGTTTCTTAGTCTAGGTGTGTTCACGTTATGAAAATTCACTTACGATTTCATTTTTCTATGTGGATGTTTATTTCAACAAATGTTAAAATAAAAAAAGCATTAGAGCCCAGGTGTGGTGGCTCACACCCATAATCCTAGCATTCTGGGAGGCTGAGGTGGGTAGATTGCTTGAGCTCACGAGTTCAAGACCACCCTGAGTGAGAGGAGACCCTGTCTCTGCTAAAAATAGAAAAACTAGCCAGGCTTTGTGGCAGGCACCTATAGTTCCAGCTACTTGGGGTACTGAGGCAGGAGAATCACCTGAACCCAGGAGTTCGAAGTTGCTGTGAGTTATGATGCCACAGCACTCTAGCATGGGGCAATAGAGTGAGACTCTGTCTCAGAATAAAAGTATTTGCTATCCTTATGTAGGGAAGATACTAAGCTTCCTATATAATCCTTTTAAAAATGTTTCTGATCATCTATAGTTTTATAAGTATCTAATACAAAGATCACATTTCCCCTTTGCTTAAAAGATACAATTATGAGAAAAATATTTTTACAGGGCTGAGACATATTCTACAACCATCAGACTAAGAATTTCTAGTCCATAAAATATGTACATTGCCTCCCTGAAACTCTTCATCCCCTATTCTCTTCTTTATTGCTTTAAAGAAAGTTTTCAAGCAACGCTCACTCTATCCTTAAGATCAAAGTAATTTTCAGTGATTTGAACTCCATTAATCAATCCCCAGGGCTTTTCAAAGAGGGAGAAAGATACACAAACCTGTTATAATAATGAAAGGGACCAGGCCACCTTGCATTTCTTACTCACTGTGCTCTGAACTGCAGTAGAGATGGTCGAGAATACACCAAATGGCCCAGCCATGGGGGAAGAGTTTTCATTCTCTTTGGCATTTGTCTCTCCTATAAGAGGGAAGGGATGTGTTGACATGAAGGGAAGGTCCATTAATTGTTTTGCTTTATTTGCAACTAAGTAAATTTTTAAAAATTAGATCCAGCTCCCTAAACACGAAAGCCTTAGCCCTTTCTTTTATTATTACTTTAAACTATTTGCTTATTTTAAAATGAAAGCTAAGGCTCGGCACCTGTGGCTCAACGGGCTAAGGCGCCAACCATGTATACCTGAGCTGACGGCTTCAAATCCAGCCCGGGCCCACCAAACAACAATGACGGCTGCAACCAAAAAATGGCTGGGCATTATGGTGGGCACCTATAGTCCCAGCTACTTGGGAGGCGGAGGCAAGAGACTCGCTTGAGCCCAGGAATTGGAGGTTGCTGTGAGCTGTGATGCCATGGCATTCTACCTAGGGTGACAGCTTGAGGCTCTGTCTCAAAATAAATAAATAAATAAATAAAATAAAAGCTAAGATAGGCAGCTTTTTCTTTTCATATCATTTGAAAAGTAAAATCCAGTCTTGAACAAACTCCCAACAGACAAAACAACAGGCTATATATTGTATGATTCCAATGTTATGATCTTCTGGACAGGGTAAAACCATAAGGTCAGAAAACAAATCAGTGATCGATAAGACCAGGTAGTAAGTAGAATGAAATGACTATAGAGGGGCATGAGGGAACTTTGTTGAGGTAATAACAATGCTCATATATCTCAAAAGCCTATATAGATGTAGGAAATATTCTATACCTATATAAGCACTATGTACTATGACTATACATAGTACTTGGGTATAGGGAAAGACCCTATCTCTAAAAAAATAAAAAAGAACTATACATATTCATCAAAACACATAAAACTATATATCTAAAATGACTATTACTGTATTTAAGTTATAACTTGATAAACCTCATTTTTTAAAATCTAGCATATTTTAAGGACCACAATGTGGTCCAGCACTGTGGGAGGCTAAGACCAGACAATCACTTGCAGACAGGGGTTGTAGACCAGCCAGGGCAACATAGCTGGGCAACACAGTACTTCAAAGGCAACCATCATATTAAAAAATGAGGCATGTACTACTTTTTCTAGGATGAGTTCATGAACTTCATTGTCAAACCGTGTAGGTTAAAAACCCTGACCCTGTCTCTATAAAAAATGTTTTTAAAAAAATACCAAAGTATGGTAGCTCATGCCTGAGATTCCAGCTACGGAGGAGGCTGAGGCAGGAGGATCACTTGAGCCCAGGAATTTAAGGTTCATATGAGATAGGCCACTGCACTCCAGCACTGGCAACAGAGCAAGACTCTATCTCGGGAGGAAAATAAAATCCAGTCTGTTTTAAATTTTATATTAGAAAATTATACGTATTAGTAGGAATCAAATAGACATATGTTATTATTCAAAGCTATGTTTCAAAAAATAATTTAAATAATTTATTCTATTAACTTTAAAAATATCTTATACAAGAATAACTATTAAGCCAAATAACCTTAACTATATTAATCAAATACTCTATTAGTGGAAGGACTTCTGCTTCCAGACATTATGGATTAACTGGTATTGGACTTGCCCTCCTACCACAAGAAATTAAAAAACTGTACAATATATAAAAAACAACTATCTTTGGACATCACGGACAGTATAAGACTTCGGTCTATGCAAGAAGGAAAACAAACCTACAACTGGCTTGGCATTCTATCTAGAAGAGGTTTCTAGACCATGACATAGGGAGGGAAAAGCCAAACAGGAAATAGCAACCACAAAGAGTGGAGGAAACAGAGACTTAAGTCCAGCTGGAATCTGGATGTCAGAAAACTGGAGATGAGAAAGCTACACACAAAGGCTGACAATTAAGTTCACAAACTTGTGCTAAACATCTCATTGCTAAATATCACTATGGTCACCTTTAAAGTACTCCCCCTGAGAAGCTATGACCAATGCCAGTGCCTAGTCTATCCTTCAAACTCTTTTCTTGGAAGCTACCATCAGAGCTATCATATGACACACAAAAACTCACAACAATGAAATACCACTCAACAAGTTACTGTCACATGTCAACATGAACATAGCTATGAGACACTGATACATAAACTAAGGCTATGAAAACTTAGTTAAGTTAGTTGCTCATATGGTGCTGCCAACATAAGTACATGGTGGCAAGTTCATAAACTTAATTGGCAGACCTTATTCCGCAACAACTCTGATGGTCACTTCAGAAAAAGAGCTCCAAAACTGCTTTGAAAGGGGAATTAGGCACTGGCATCAGTGCATAGCTTCCCAAAGGGAGTATTTCAAAGGCAACAGTAGTGATACTCAGCAATGAGGTACATGGCATTTTTTCTAGGATGAGTTCATGAATTTAACTGTCAAACTTTGTAGGTTAAAAAGTTGTAAGAATTTTCACAGACATCCCCTTGTGTCTTTCCCTAAATACAACATTGTTGAGGCTCTGGGAGACTCCACGAATCTAGGCAAAGAACTACCATGGATCTGTAGGCTAAACAAGCCCCAGAGCTCATGTTAGTTTGGACAACATTTGACTTTCTACCAACCAAAGTAGACAGACTTAATTAAATACCTGAAAATTAGGTAGAAATCTAATTAGGTTAAGAAACCTTCTTAAAAAGTGCCCTGTGTGGTAGTCATCTTTAGGTGTTACAAGGATGATGCTGTTTCCATATTCAAGCCATGAACCCATGACAATCTAATTCTTTTCCCTAGGAACTGAGGAGTAAAAATAACTGATACCTGTTAGTCTCCCTTTTTCCTTGCCTGCTAAATGCATCTCCTAATCTGAAAGTTCCTGATAATGCCCAAAACTTATTCTCCCATCATCTCTACCTCAAGAACATGAGATCCTATTTATGATGTAACAGCTAGAGAAGAAATATGCCATGCTGGGGATTGCTGAAAAAACTTTCCTCTCTTTAAAAAGAGATACACAAGGAGAAATGACACTTCCCTATCTACTTAATTCCTGACTTTGAGGACAGTTGTTTTAGAACACTACATTTGTAGTTGCAGTATTATCTGGCAACCATAAAGAAACCAAGAAAGAAAACTGTAGAGAAGCCAACCGAGAACCCTGGTAGCATTCAGCCACTAAACTAACTCTGTATCAGCCTACCTCTAGTGCTCTTAAATGAGAAAAATAAATTCACTTTTAGTCATATATTCTATAATTTGCAGTCAAAGTAGTCTAACTGATGAAAGGATCACTAAGAACAATGTCCCCAATTCATTTACATAGTTCTTTGCAGCCATGTTTAAATAATGTGATCCTGACTCCTAGCAATAATCAACCCATGAACCCATGACAACCTAAATCTCTTCCCTAGGAATTGAGGAGTGAAAATAACTGATGCCTGTTAGTCTCTGAGGGGGGCACATTAAAACATGGGAAGATAAGCAGAGAAAGTCAGTCACCTTCAAGAAAAAAAATTACACAGATCAGCCTAAAGAACCACGAGTGAGAGATAATAAAACCTTAAGAAATAGAGCACTCCAGAACCTGAAAAACTTGCCATTTTCTAGTTACAGGACCATTGATCTCTGGTTATAATTCTATCCTTTATGGCTTATATGAGAGTAGGTTTCTGTTTGATCAAGACAAGTCTCTAGAATACCTTCATAAAAGTGTGAATACACACACAAAAAAAAACACTCTCAAAGCTAAAACGGTACAAAATTTTTTTGTGCCATAAGAGATTAATTTCTCAATTATGCCAAACAAAATGCTAAGCAATTTTTACATTCGATATTCATAGCCTTATTTGAGAAATAAACTATCCCATTTCATAGATGTGAAAAGTGAAGTGACACACTGGGTGGTTAATGAATATAGATGTCTAACAGCATCTAAAGATTCCAAATGCTCTTCCTCACTAAGTCTCATGATGCCCTAAGTATCAGATGTTTGATAATTACTGAAAAATGAGTTCAACTGCTCCATTTCAATCCATAATTCTAGATCTTGATGTTTCCATATACTGACCTGGGGTATACTTTTCAGTTGAAATTTCACTAGGGCTAGGGATTCCAAGGGAAGTCTCTGCCTTCTCAATAACAGTTGAAATACCTTGCCCTAAAGAGAAAAATGATAACATTTTTTTGCTATAAGTTACCAAACAAACCAGAAACCAAACTCACAGACAATCTGAATCATTTATGATGAGAAGACATGTTATTTTGAAAATATGTAACTAATTTATACTATCTCCTCATAAAAAAATGACATTGATTATCACCAAAGAATAGGTTTACATTAATTCCCAGATTTCAAACTCTTAATTAAAAATGCTGCAAACTCTAGAGGAAATATACATCAGCCTTTCTTTACCAATGCATGCACCGTCAAAATATAGTCTTTTTTTTTCAAACTATAACATCTTTGAATAAACACAAAAGAAAGAATTATTAACGATTATCATTTGTAACACAGATACAAATACACATAACAAAATATACACAAAAAATAACTAAATGACAGATGACCTTACCTACTGTGGCTACTGTAGCTGAGGCTGAGGAGAGTAAGGACTTGCCCCAGCTGCCCCAATAGCCCCATCCAGTCTGGGGTACATCTTTGGATATAGTCTCCTAATTGCCCAGTGAGCAGAAAACCAAAAAGAAAAAGAAAATGGAAAAATTAGAGAATCAGAATGTATAGACAAGTATCTAATTATAAGCCAAAAATAAATGAATGAAGATATACAAGTATATGATCAGCATGTTTAAGTACCAGATAGGAAAGGCTCAAACTACTCATAAAGGCATTTACAGAACTGAGAACTGTATTTCATGGTTGCAATCCTAAACTGGTATTAATTCCAAATTCCTTTTTAATGACAATATTTTTAAATCCCAGTATTTTAATATTCTATTTAGGCTGTAGCCTGTGATACCTGAACAGGGAGAACTTTTGAAGTCTCAAGGTCACTGGAAGGTTTGGCCTCTGGTCTTTTCCGAGTGGAACCTACAGGTTCTGATTTACTACCTGGCTTGGCGTTTTGGTCAACACACTCAGAATTCTTGGCTGGCTCACAGTTTCCATCTTCAAGGATGGGGAAAGCTTCAGTTAGCACTGGAGTCTCAGTGTCATCTTTATCTGACATGATTAGAACATTGCCTGGTAAAATAAAAGCCCAAGGAAAAATTATACAGTCTTTTTGGTATAAATTATTTGTTTATACTTTTTAGGTCAGAATTATGATAGATTTGATTCAAGCATAAGGAATAATACACAGATCCCATACATCTTCAGTTTCCCAATGCTAATAATTTGCATAACTATAGTATAATGTCACAATTGACATTGATGCAATCCACTAATCTTATTAAGATTTCACCAACATTACATGCACTTACTCATTTGTATTTAGTTCTGTAAAATTTTATCACATGTAGATTTGTGTGATCATCACCGCAATCAGTATATACAATAGTTCGATCCAAGGATCCCTTGCGCTATCCTTTTTTCAGTGATAGCTACTGATATATAAATGGAAAGATATGGTGTGTTAATTTTGAGACTGACTTTTTTTTTTTTTTTTTGTAGAGACAGAGTTTCACTTTATTGCCCTGGGCAGAGTGCTCTGGTGTCACAGCTCACAGCAACCTCCAACTCCTGGGCTTATGCGATTCTCTTGCCTCAGCCTCCCTAGTAGCCGGGACCACAGGCGCCCACCACAACACCTGGCTATTTTTTTTTAGTTTGTTTTGTTTTGCAGTTCAGCCAGAGCCAGATTTGAACCTACCACCCTTGGCATATGGGGCCGGCGCCCTACTTGCTGAGCCACAAAAAAGCCAGACTGACTTTTTTAACTCAGCATAAGTCCCTGGAAATCCATCCATAGTCCCTATTGTATTTCATGTTATGCATGTATCAAAATGTATCTATTTACCCACTGAAGGATATCTCCGCTGTTTTCAGTTTAGGACTGAAGTACTATAAAAGTTCAAATACCGGTTTTTGTGAAAACATAAGCTTTCATTTCTCTGGGATACATGACCAAGAGTACAATTGCTGGGGCATATAGTAAGTACATATTTTGTTTCATAAAAAACTGCCATATTCTATGCCAAAGTAGCTGTACCATTTTACATTCCTACAAGCAATGTATGAGTGATCAAGTTGCTCTACATTCTCACCAGCATTTGTATTGTCTCTGCATTTTACTTGTACCATTTTGATAGCTGGGTGGTTTTAAGTTGCATTTCTCTAATAGCTAATGATGCTGAACATCTTTTCATGTGCTTATTTGCCATCTTTCTCCTCAGTGAAATATCTGTGTATCTTTTGCCCATTTTTCTAATGAGTTTTTCCTATTAAGTTTTGAGAAGTCTTTATATATGTAAAGATTTTATAAATTTATGTATGCATATATGTACACATATAAAGACTTCTCAAAACTTAATAGAAATATTAATATATGTATATATGCATGTATGTACATATATATGTATATATGTAGCCATTTGAGTCTGTAAATATGTATATATTTATTTATTATTATTTTTTTTTTTTGTAGAGACAAGAGTTTCACTTTATCGCCCTCAGCAGAGTGCTGTGGCGTCACACAGCTCACAGCAACCTCCAACTCCTGGGCTTAGGCGATTCTCTTGCCTCAGCCTCCTGAGTAGCTGGGACTACAGGCGTCCGCCACAACGCCTGGCTAGTTTTTTGCAGATTCAAAAATTTAATGAGCATCCAAAATCTGTTCATCTGAGCTAAACTGGAATATAACTTTTTCTGGTAACGGCTGTTTATCAGATACTTGGAATTGCACTATTTAATGTTTTCGGAAGTTTTCCAGGTATTCTGTGGTGCCTGTTATTTTCACAATTGCAAGAGAAAGACTATAATAACTGGATCAAGAACTAAATGGCTAAACCATATTTTTAAGAAATAAAAACGCATACGCTTATATACATACAAATACTTCCCCTCATTTACCAAAATAGAGAGCAGACGCTTAGACCTGCAAGCAGCAGCGCTGGAGTCCCGCAGGAGTCTCTTCCTGTCCCGCAGGAATAGCACAGTGGGCTGTGGGTTCCTGAGAAGATTCGGTAAGTGATGTATGTGAGGACGTGGGGCGGTGCCACGCTCAGCGCTCACAGGCTAACAGCTGCTGTTACTACAGTACTTGCGGTGGAGGTGGTGTGTGTCCCTGCGATCGTTACTAACATGCTGTCCCTAGGCAGACAAACTTGCACCCTCAAATCTTCCCACATCCAAAAACAGGTCCCACCCGGAGATGGGGTGTAAACCATGCGCTCCTAAGCTCCCTGGCGCTGACGACGACGCGAATTCCTCCCACAAACTAGCGCTTCACGAATGAAAGTGCTATCACAGCCCTACCGTGAGGTGCCCGCCGCCCACTGTCAGGTCGCCCCTTCCCCTCCGCAGAGACCTGGGCTGTCACACAGGCCTAGCACCTCGCCTGCTCGGTCCCAAGAAGCCCCGCACCCAGCCAGCCACGAACCTCACCACAGATGCTGCCGCCGACTCGCAGCTCCTGCTGTCCCGGAAGTACTCCTTCAACGCGGAGTGGGGCTCGCCTGCCGGAAAAAACTTCCGGGTCAGGCAACCTCTCGGGCCGGAAAAAGCTGGGAGCCAGTTGAGTAAGTGAGGGCTCGGCTGGGGTCGCAGCGCGGGAGGTTAGGGGCCGCCGAGGGTGGGTGGCGGGAAGTAGAATTTCCGCAATTCTTTTGGAGCCCTGGTCAGGGTACAGGACTTCGCAGTCGTCGAATATTTACCGAGTGGCAAATAATTGCTGAGCACTACCGGGGGCTCTAGGAACGTATCTGTGAATTAGCAGCCAAGGGTCCTGCTTTCCAAGGAGCTGACGTTCTGGTGGGCGAAGCAGACCATAATCAAGTAAACAGACAGCATCATCTAAGACGGTAGTACGTGCTTTAAAGGAATTTGGACTGGACAATGTGAGAGAAAGAAGTGAGGTCGTAATAAGCCTTAGGAAGATCTGGAATAGAGGATTCCAGGCAGAGGGGATGGCAAGTGCAAAGGCCATATATAGTGCGAACGCACTTAACAAGGTCTAGAAAAAGAAAAAAGGCCACCGTAGTTGCGGCTAAAAAGGCAAGGTAAAAATAGAAGGATGTGAAACCAGGGACTTGAGTACAATCTGTTAAGCCTGTGAGCCAGGGAAAGGATTTTTTTTTTTTTTTTTTTTTTGAGACAGAGACTCAGGCTGTCGCCCTCGGTAGAGTGCTGTGGCATCACAGCTCACAGCAACCTCCAACTCCTGGGCTCAAGCAATTCTCCTGCCTCTGCCTCCCAAGTAGCTGGGACTACTGGCGCCCACCATAACGCCCGGCTATTTTTTGGTTGCAGCCGTCATTGTTGTTTGGTGGGCC
>CAUYON010141174.1:0-20724 GCA_963573935.1 Arctocebus calabarensis
AAACACTCTCATTCTTATATGAGGACAATTAATGACAATTATTGACACAGTGGGGGTGAGGGAAGGGGAGAGCAGAGAGAGAAAGAATGAGGGAGGGGTGGGGAAAGGAAGAGCAGAGAGAGGGAAGGAGTGAAGGGGGTAGGGTCTTGGTGTGTGCCACACATTTTGGGGGCAAAGCACAATTGTAAGAGGGACTTTACCCAACAAATGCAATCCGTGTAACATGGTCTCTTGTACCCTCCATGAATCACCAACAATAAAAAAAAAAAAAAGCAAAAAAACACTCTCATTCTTGACTATACGTGTATGGTGAGTATGACAAAAAGCACTGCATTATTTATTTAGCATGCTATAATTAAAAATTTTAGAAACATTGAGATTTAAAGTGTTTTATTTCTGGGATGGTGCCCATAGTTGAGTGGACAGGGCAGCAGTCACACTGAGGCTGGCAGGTTTGAACTCGGCCCAGGCCTGCTAAAACAAACAATGACAACTGCAACAAAACAATACCCCAGCATTGTGGTAGGTAACTGTAGTCCCAGCTACTTGGAAGGCTGAGGCAAGAGAATCACTTAAGCCCAAGAGTTTGAGATTGCTGTGAGCTGTGATACCATGGTACTCTACCCAGGGCGACAGCTTGAGACTCTGTCTCAAAAAAAAAAGTGTTTTATTTCTTTGTTAAAACCTCATCAAGAATAGACTGGATAGTTTTTGCCTTTTTTCATATAACTTAGGATACAGTATAAACATCTTTTCTATGTTTTGGGGAATTGTGGTACTCTCTCCTAACTTTGAATCAGATACCAACACTTATCCCTTGTGTTTTCATTGTCATGAAATATCTGAGTGTTCCTTTAATGTGAAATTTTTTTGCTGATGTCTCTTTCCCTGGGACATCTGCCTCTTTTTTCTTACAAATATTTTTCCTTATTCACCTTCACCAAATGCCTTTATCTAGTGTCTCCTGAATTCAACATTCCCACCATCAACAATATCTTCTATAAATCCATTCATGTTGGATTCAAATTTCTTTCCTAACATTATTATTTTTTTTTTCTGCATTCATCTTTATTGGCCAACTCTCATTTTAATACCCAGTTTTGTGAAACATTGGGTTTATCAGTGGGAAACAAAGAAGCAACACAACTATGTGCTTTGCTGCCTGTGTATGAATAGAATAACAGAATCACAGTGACCATAAAACAACCCAAGGGCCCATTAGTGGATGAATGGATAAATGAAATATGGAATATTATTCCACATAAAAAAGAATGATGTAAATGGTGGAATATTATTTTTATGGTGGAATATTATTCTGCCATAAAAAGAAATGAAGTTTAGATACGTGCTGCAATATAGATGAACCTTGAAAACATTATGCCAGGAAGCCAGTCACAAAAGACCACACATTGTATGATTACATATACATTAAATGTCCAAAATGAGCAAATTCATAAAAATAGAAAGTAGATTAGTGGTAGCCTAGAGTTGGGGGATACAGTGAAATGGAGAGTGATTGCTAATGAGTATGAAATTTCTTTGCAAGTGATTAAAATGTTCTAAAATTTATGGTGATCATGGTTGCACAACTCTGTGCAACTAAAATTCATTGAATTGTACAATTTAAACGGATAAATAATATGGTACATAAATTATACTTCAACAAAGCAGGCATTAAAATTTTATTGACCATTTAGTTTAAGTACTTATGGGAGAGAAGGCAGATAATCCACACCTTAGGAAGCTATTCAAAGCTTAAGAAAAAGAAAATGATTAAGTAAATTGTGATAAATCATCTAAATGAAACATATAGTCATTAGAAATGGTAACCAGAAAGAATAAAACATGGAAAAGTGTGTATAGCATAATGTTAGGTGAGAAAAGTTGAATGCGAAATTGTATCTACACAACAAATGTTAATGTGTTCTCTCAAACATGGTTCAATATTGTTATCTTTGTTCCCTCATCGCAGGATCTACAGTTCCAAAATGCACTAATTCCTCATCTCCCCAAAGTGAAGTCATTTGAAACCATGCTATAAAAAGCTATCTTTTTTTTTATTATTAAATAATAAACACATAGATCATGTAAAAGCTATCTTATTGCAGGAAAACAAGGCCTGATGAAGAGAAAGAAACACGCTAACACCCACGTTCAAAAAAGGAGGGGCCAGGGAAGCCACAGGGATTAGAGCCCAAAGTGACTGAGCTCCCCGCCTGGCTCTGTCCTTTCCCCTTTACAGGGCTCCTTGCCCACACGTCCCCTTCTCCTTGGTCAGTTTAAGTCAAACTGGAGAAGGTGGGTGCAGGTTTTTACAGATATTCAGGCTTTTACAGAAGCAGAAGCAAGCATTAGTTAAAAGGTCCCAGGAAGTTAACTTTTCACAAATTCCTAAAAGCTGAGTCAATACCTGGAGGACTTTGCAGGAGTGTCCTTGGCTTCTGTGAGAAGTCGTTTGTCCTTTCAGATCTTTTCCCTGGTACCCTCTCTCATTATTATTCCATTATTATTCCACAGTTCATGTAAAAAATATATGAAAAATTATGAAGAGCTATTCTATACATACTGAAATTTCCCCTTGCATTTATTATCCATATGTACATATACACATCACTTACACACACACACACAGAGACTGTATACACACACAGAGATAGTGATTTTATTTAAAAGATATAAATACAAATTTTATTATAGGATCTGTGATTATTTTTAGGCTAGAAACAGTCCGTCTTAAAACAGGGTGGAATTCAGAGCTTGGGAAGGTTCCGGAAGCAACCCATGATAGTATGTAGCTGGCCTCTGTTCAGTCCAGCAGCCAGAGACAGAAAGATACTGGGAGTCTTTTATACAGACAGATGTAGATTTGAATCTGTTCCAAACCCCATCAATCGCATGAGCTTGGGCTATTTAGTTTCCCTCTCTGTCTATGAACTTTGGTTTTACCACCAGTTAAATGGAAATAATAGAGTTTTTGTGAAACTTTGAGGAAATAAGAGCAAATTAGTACCTCCCTCATATAAGAAGCTCCATAACTGACAGCAATGGTGAGAACAGCACAGCTATCATACGGATAGTAGTAATAACAGTATTTTTAGTAGTAATGGGTAAGTATCACAATTAAAAAGCCAAGAGCCAAATGTCAAGAGGTTATTAGGAAAAGAAACTAGGCATGCGTTCAGGAAATCGTTAAGCAATTACAAAGACTGAGACAGAGGTCATAGTCCCTATGATGAGCTCAGGATTGAAGAAGCAGAAAAATTAAATAGGCAAGAGTGCAAGTATTTTTTCCAAAGGAATATAACTGTATCTGTGGCTGCCTCCTGCCAGTGCTCACAGCTTCTCTGGCCAGACAATATCCACTTCTCAAGCCCTCAAATGGTCCTGGCTCATAACAAGATTTTGTTCTCCTAGGGCAACATTTCTTTGCATATGCCAGCTAGTTCCATGACCTGCATATTCTGTGAGTTGATATTTGCTAACAGTACTTGCATTGCACCAGAAGGGAGGTCAACTCCGTGAAATTTCCTGGACAGATTTGTCTCCTGAGATTGGGCCAATGCTCTTTATAAAGGTATTTGACTAGACTGACTTAATCAAGTCTAGTGATTTTCAGACTTTTTAACAACAGAACTCATTTTGGGAAAAGAAAATAACAATTGTATTTGAGACCCCAATTATAAGGAGAAATAAAAATGATTTTCAGTTGACATAATGCATTCTATACATTCAAATTCATATTTACTTATAAAGTCAACTAGTTAGAATGAGGCTATTTTGATGAGCTCAAAAATTACAAAGAATTCTAAATGTACAGCAATCCCTAGAGCAAATTTCTTTCTCTCTTTTTTAATTTCACAGTATTAAAAATCCTGACGTAGGCTTGGCACCTGTAGCTCAACAGCTAGGGTGCCAGCCACATACACTGGAGCTGGTGGGTTCAAATCCAGCCTGGGCCTGCCAAACAATAATGACAACTCCAACCAAAAAATAGCTGGGCATTGTGGTGGGTGCCTATAGTCCCAGCTACTCAGGGGACTGAGGCAAGAGAATCACTTAAGCCCAAGAGTTTAAGGTTGCTGTGAGCTGTAACGCCACAGCACTCTATCAAGGGCAACATAATGAGACCCTATCTCAAAAAGAAAATAATAATAAATAATAATAAAATAAAATAAAAATCCTGACATAATACAGTAATAGTTGTAAAGAGTATAAGTTTTTTTTAATTTTTTCACTATTTGATTTATTTACTGTGTTGATAATTGTTTCCTCTGCAGTGGTAAAAATGATACCAAAGTAAACAAATTTTACATGCTCAGATCATTAAGATAAAATAAGTACTCAGTTTTTTAATAGGTGAAAGAGAAACTGGAAAGGGGAGTAATATGACATGTTTAAAATTGAATTACTAGCAATATCTTAACCTAATTGATGCCTTTATCATGAATATAAAAGTCAAACACAAAGTCCTCAGAATGCACAGGGGCTAAAATCATTACAGGATATTATCGTAATATAGCATATTGTATATTTAGTTGCTGGTACATAGCAACCACCCAAACATGGTGAACAATCTCAAGGAGTATCAAGATGAGTGCTCTCTCTCTGCCTTTCATTGTGGAACAGTAAAGAAATTATTACAGATTCAGAATACATTTATTTCCATTTAGTAATTTTAAAGATTGTCTCATATATATATATAAATATATACACATACACACACACATATTTAAATAATATATGAGCCCGTATGTTATTGTATATAAATAATAGTTTTACACAATTCAACAGTAAAATAAAGTCATACAGCTATTATTTGCCATATACCACTTTTAGAAGGAAATAGGTTTCTAAAGATTCTGGATGGCTGAGAAATGATATGATCTCATGTTCTGTAATTATGGCACCCAGCATTCTGAGGGTGCTGCTACTGCAATAATGTGTTCCAGACCTATCAGGTTTGGGCAGCAACTTTGCCCTAAAAAGAGGGCAAAATATTGGTCTTTGAGAATGAATATCCACTTAGCAGAGTTTCCATGAGAGAATTAGAATTTTTTTTTAGATTGTTTCTGTTTCCTTTCTCCAGCTGAACCCCTACTTTAAGTCATAGGCTAAAAGCCCCCAAATCTTCAATGGTTGGGTAAAACAATACAAACATTGCTGCACATCCAAGGCCAGTTGTGTCCCTGAAGAAGTATGGCCACAGCGCTTATCTCCAATGGAGGACACCCGGGACCTGCTTTTTCAGGCTGAGAACACCAGGTGGCATGTGGTGGCTGAATCGGAGCCTGGGTAACTATGGCAACCAGCTACCATTCCAGCTCTGCAGCTGCCATCTTTTATCCAAAGCAGTGTTTTGTGCGCACTGGGGGTTTTGCTTTGAAATGATTGTACTGTATGCTTTCCATTCTTCTTATAGTCAGGGTTCCTGCTTCTGGGAGGAGAATACAAGTGCCAGATAAATAAACACCTCGGATCAGTTGTGTTCGTTTTACTTTCTGTGCATTATTCATTGTGTTTGCATGAACTCATCTAGACACTGATACTTGAGAGGGCCACACCTTCCACTGCAGCCTTTCTCTAGGGAAGCTAGACTGCACTGACGGGAAATGAATGATGGGGTGAGTGAGTCCACTCTCCTCTCTGGGCCAAGATTGAGAACAAGTGTGAATTCCCAGCTCAGTGCTTGAAATGATTGTAGGTATAATGATTCTGAGAGCTGCCTGTACCTAACGGATGTCTGCCAGAAATCTCACTCTTCTATACACAGAAGATGGCTGTTCACCAACCCACAGAGAAGATGGATATGACATAAATAGTATCTTCTTACAAAATTTGTTTTGTACCTGCCATGTAATAACAAACCAAATATTTATAAATTGGAAACTATCCCTTTCTTTTACATCAGTCAAAAGCAATCAGATTTTCTAAGTTGATTGTCAGGCATTGCCCCTGGTGATTGGCAGTATATCACAAGCCCGTCTGCCAAAAGTCATTCTCTTTGCTACTGGGACGGGGAAGAAAGCTGAAATGAGTAACGTTTTCCAGACTTCTTCCCTACATTTGAAAAAGGCTTTGGGCTTGAACAAGAACTCATTTATAAACATGTCTATAATATTTAAGCATGGTATTGTTCCTCACTATCTATTACAGGAACCATATCTTAAATGTGTATCCTTTCAATGAAAAATCCTTTTTGCAGAATGAAAATCCTTTTAAAAAGTCATTATTGTATGTCACGTGAAAAATGAAGAATTCTAGTGGTATATGTAATATAATCATGAAGGATGAAAGAAAGGAACTTCAATTTGGAAATGACTGAAAAGAAATAAAATGAATATTAATAACTGTGAGAATTTGAATGGATTTTTTTCTTCTTTCCACATTTATAGGTTTTCTACTTTTTAATAAGAATTTATTACCATGTCAGGAATGTCTGAAAACACTAAATGTTGTATTTTAAGGTAGCTTTTAATTTTTTTAAGTAATTTCATTATTTTTCATTTATCATGTTACGAATGTAAAATGTTTAGCATTTTATTTGGAAAAAAATCATTTGAAATAATGAACTTCCTAAACAAAATTATTTTATTTTATTTACTTTATTTTTATTTTTATTTTTTTTTGAGACAGAGTCTCACTCAGTCGCCCTGGGGTTGAGTGCTATGGAATTATAGCTCACAGCAACCTCAAACTCTTGGCCTCAAGTAATCCTCTTGCCTCAACCTCCCCAGTAGCTGGGACTACAGGTGCCCGCCACAATACCCAGCTATTTTTAGAGACAGGGGTCTCGCTCTGGCTCAGGCTGGTCTTGAACTCATAAGCTCAGGCAATTCACCTGCCTCAGCCTCCCAGAGTGCTAGGATTACAGGCATGAGTCACTGCACCTTGGCCCAATGAAATTATTTTATTTTATATTATCATTTTTTTTTTTTTTGAAACAGAGTGTCACTATGTTGCCCTTGGTAGAGTGCCTTGGCATCACAGCTCACAGGAACCTCAAACTCTTGGACTTAAGCAATTCTCTTGCCTCAGCCTCCCAAGTAGCTGGGACTACAGGCATCTACCACAATGCCCAGCTATTTTTGGTTGCAGTTGTCATTGTTGTTTAGCAGGTCCAGGCCGGGCTTGAATCCGTCAGCCTCGGTGTATGTGGCCGGAGCCCTTCTCACTGAACTATGGGTGCCAAGCCATCCACCGAAATTATTTTAATTCATTTTAACTGCTATATTACAATATGCTTGCTCTAATAGAAAATAAATTTTTCAAAAATCTCTCTATATAAAACTACTATTAAAGCCATTAGTATCTAGTATTCTCTGTGAATTAAAGTATTATTTAAGGGTATCAGAAAAGGGGAGTTATTATATTTAATTTTATGTCAAACCCTCTTTTCTGTTGTTTTATGAAAATATCTACTGACAAGAGGCATTTTATACAGATATATACATGTATAGCATTGAGGAAAGCTGCTTATAATTTAAGAAAATTACTCATGGAGTTTTCACACATATTCTGATTATACTAACACATGTTTTACTTCACTCTTCTCCACCTTTTGTTTAAAAATAAGGAGAGGGAGGAGGAGGAGGAAAATAAGAAAAGATTTTCATAAAATTGCACCAAGACACATAGATAACCCATGCTGGGTAATGATCTGGTGCCACTTCTTAAATATTTGTCCACTGTAGATGTAAAGGATCCCATGTCCCTGACCGATGGAAGGATGAAGAGGCTCACTGATGCAAGTGTTCCACCTACACCTCCTCCAGAGCAGTTCTACTGTGGCGTTTGTGACCAAAGACCACAATCACATAAGGAGGGAACTGTGCTGCTGTTTTATATGTACTTTTGAGACTCAAACCGATACTCCAAAATATGGTGCTTTGACTACTAAACACCTTGGGAAGCCTGGGGATCTCTCTGAAGCACAGGATAAAGTTGTTCTCTAAAGTTTCCTTATCTACCTAAAGCAGATCCATCAAGGAAGAAAACAACAATCTCTGGTCCCTTCCCTGAATTTTCATTAACTGAATGCATACCATAGGAAGAAAGACTGAAGACGTTCAACAAATATGAACAGATTTTGTCAGAAACACTGTCTGCTCTGTGGGCCCCAAAGTCTTTGTCCCAGGTCATTGCAGTGTTATTGCTTATCTGGACCCTTGCCCACTGCTGAGATAAATAGACTGAGACAGTGAAAGTTGCACCAGAGAAAAAGTTTAATATTGCAAGGCACCAGGTGAGGAGTGGGAGAAATTTCTCAAATCAATCTGCCCTAGCATTGGGGAGCTAAAGTTTTTAAAGGTGGTTTGGTGAACAAAGGGCTAGGAAATTAGGCCTGCTGATTGGCTGGGGATGAGCCCGTAAAGTTGAGAAGCAGAAATTGTCTTCTTGGCTGAGATGGTTCCTGGGTAGAAGGCAACAGGACCTGTTGAATGGGTTCCCCCACACGGCCACTGGTCCAGTTGACATTAGCTGGTTCCCCAAATGCAGAGTCTGAAAAATATCTTAAAGACCAGTCTCAGATGTTACAATAGAGGTATTATTGAGGAAATCACAATGAAATACATGACACTTAAGCCATAAGCAGTTACAGAAGTAGGGAAGTTAGGGCACACTGTTTAACTTTTAGTTATTTCTGTACTGTGATAAAAATCAGATTTTTATCACTATCCCTGCCTTATGGACTTTTTACTTTGATATAGGCAGTTCAATATGTTCTTCAAGGCCTTTGAGTTCTTCTAAAAATCACTTGTTATTCCCTTAAGACCATACTCAATTTTCCATCTCCATTTCCCCTAAGAAGAAGGGTATATAACCATCTGTATTTCGTTGAGTTATTAGGCATTCATTCTCCTATGATTGTCCATTGCTATGCACATTAAAGTAAATTTATGCGCCTTTTGTTGTATTAATTTGCTTTTCATAAGTTGATTTTTTCAGTGAACTTGCAAACGACAAAGAAGAAATTTTCCATTAGTCCCTACAGTAATTAAGCCGATCTGGCCATACATAATTATTAGTTGCTTTTTAATAGAAGCAGGTAAAAACCACAGAGATTTCACTTCCAGATGGCATGTTATGATAAAATGGAAGCAAGTTTCAGATTCATTCTGCCACATGTATAAAAAATAATAAAATATTAACATATATCAGGTCCCCCCAATAGCCATATAACCTGTTTTGTGAGCTTGATAAAGTCTTCGCTTCCTAGCCTTTTAGTGCTCTAGCAGAACTTGATAGGCTTTAGAGATAGGAGAGCAAGGTTCTACCTTTGGGGCAGGATTGAACTACCTCTAAGTTAGATTCGGTTGGAAAATTCTCCCCTTATAGCTTAGAATGTCAGACCTAGAGAAATAATCTAAAATGCATAGACAGGCTATGTGAATTTCTAACCTCATTTCTGCAAAGGCAAGAGTATCTATAAAACATTTTTAACCAATCCACCTAAATTAAACTCATTTTTCCAGCAAAAAAAAAATAAACTCATTTTCAACATTCATTGTGCTAATTAATGAAGCCCCTGGGATTGATAAGAGATAAAAATGGCTGGAGTCAAAACTTAATCCTTCTGGAATGTGGCTTCTGAGTTGAGAATTTCAAATGTTAACCTACCCTCCCAGGAGTATTTTCCCTGAAGGAGTCTAGGAAAATCACCCCCAAAATATGCAGCATTGGTATGCTGATTACTTTAAACTGAAGTTATTTAGGAAACACCCTGTGTACAAAGGGACTTTTCTTGAATTTCCTTTATCTAACTAAATGCAAGTTCTCCAGGAGGAAGCCAATTGTCATGAAAACCCTCCTTAGGAATTGTTATCTATCAGGGAAGATTAACATACAAGAGACAAAGCTACAAGACTGGAATTTGTCACCTCATGCAGACAGGCTATTAGCTATTCTTCTGGGGGCCTGTTTCTTTCTTTTACAATTATTTACTCCCTCCCACATTGCCTGTATACTTCCTTCCCCTATCTCCTGTGAAGGGAGATTTTAGATCTCGTTGGGTTACTGGGCAGTCACTTATCTTTGTGATGCCCCTTTACATGTTAATAAAATATGCGTGCTTTTTCTCCTGTTAATCTGTCTATTGCCAGTTTATTTCAACAGACTTAAACACTCAAACTTTTGGAAGGGGAGAGGGGATTCCCTTCACTGATACCACAAAATTAGGACTCAACAAATGCCTACTAAGCATCTCTAAGAATAAAAGTAACTAGAACATTATCCATGCTAAAGTATTTTAAAGATAAAGACATTCTAATATACAAACACCTTAATTTTTCTCATGATGATTTATCAGGGATATTCTGTTTTATATTTCACCAACTCACTTGTGGAAACACCAGTATCCCTATAATCATAGAAGATGAGGCCCACCACTAGACTTTAAGAACATTTGGGCCAGGCACCATGGTGCACAACTGTAATCCCAGGAGACCAGCCTGGAAAACCTAGTGAGACTCTATCTCAAAATAATAATAATAATAATAATAAAGAAAAACACTTGATTAAGGCCTAGGGACAGCTAGGGTAACCCAAATCCATTTTTGCCTTAATCTTAGCTGTTAAGAACGAAAACACCATCCTCTCAGTGAAATCATGACTCCCAAAGAGAGGCTGGATGCTGGGAAAGAATCCTTCTCCAAGTCTGGCTTATCACAACCTCCTAGCAAAATAGCTTCTCCTTCTTATTAATCCTCCCAGAAGGGAAAATTACTATTCACCTTCCAAGACTCAGCATTCTTAGACTGCATTCCCACAAGGATTTCTCTCTGCCTTCTATATTTTTTCATTTTCTTGCCATTGATTAATAACAAAGGCTTTTATAACACTACCACTGCTTTGCCTCCTACTCCAAGCATAGAAACCCCTTCTCTCTTTGCCTCTAGGCAGATCTGTCTATTGCATCTCACAAAAGAAAAAGAAAGAAAAAGTGGAAAAAGGAATGTCTAGCCAGAAGCTTTCTTTTGCATCTGTATGCTTGCTGGCCTCTGAATCCCCTGAAGCAGTGAAAGGTAAATAAGCCTTTGGTCTATTCTTCCTTTGTTCTCTGAACTGAGAATTTACTCCCAAGGAGATTTTCTACTCAGATTAGACTTGAAGAGGTCTTTTTTTTCTTTGCTTAGATGATTTGAACTGATAATTTGCATCTACAAAGGAAACTAAGAAATATTGAATGACTACCACTCCCACAGAAGACACTATGGAGGCCTTCTATTTGATAATCTCTCCTCTGCTCTCAAAGTGAATAGAAATCCAAAAGCAAAAATTTTCAGGGCCAAGTTCTTTCTGAAATTGTCTCTGGATAGCTCTTTCTATAATCAAACAAGTTTTAAACCAACACTCCCCTTTCCAGGTTAAAAAATAATCCATATAATTTTAACAACAACAACAATGAAAATCTATTATCCACATTACTACAAACAAAAGAACTGCAAGATAGTAAAGGCTCAGGTGAAAATCTCACACAACCCTGCCATCAATAGAGTTCCTTCATAAAGCATAGGATCTTTTAAACAAAACATATGCAGTTTATTCCCAGAGAGCTAAAGGAAAGTATTGCTTTCCTTTATTAAACCAGAATAGACCTTCATAAGGGAAATAATATAACAAGACTTACAGCAACTGAAATAAAATAGATAAAATAAAGAGATGATAAAGATGAAAGGACAGCAGGCATTACCAAAGAAATCAGAACAAATGGAACAGAAGCAAAATCAAAGTTAGAATACTAAAAAAAAATCTATCAAAAGAAAAAAGATAATGGATTGTAAGAGATCATCGTATTGTGGGGGAGGGGGATGTGAACAAAGAGCAGTGCTCATACATACCTTGGGAATAGTTTTAAATTCCAAACACAAAGGCAGCAGGGACTCTGCAGATGTGAATAAGCCCAGCAGCTTTCTATTGAAGAATTTATGAGGTTCTCTTAGCCCCTTCATCTAGCACCTAATAACAGTGCCACCTTTGCCTGAAAACTATTCTGCTCCCCTCAAGCACAACCATCAAACACATAATAAAAGAAGAGCTTTAGGCTTCAGAAAACACCAGAAATAATGACAGAGTTCTGTGGAAATCAGAAAGTATTAGCTTTGATTTCATCAAAATGACAATACTGATAGAAATGTAAGTTACAGTTATATTTAATAAGAAACTTGATGAAATTCAAAATGCTGGGCTGGCCACTACCTTTCTCACTACAACTGAGAGTTGGCTAAAGAATATTTACCTTCTGGGAAAATCTTTGGGAAAAAAAAAAAAGAGAACTAGGTAGGACAAAAATATTTCCAATTGAAAAATGTTTGCCTCTGCTTATCCAGAAATTTCTTTGAGCATAATGAGAGGGGACACCTGGAAAAAGTAAGGTCTAAGAGAACAGGGATCTTTTCAAGGAGACCCCCAGGATACACCTGCAATGTCCTTCCCATGGTGACTCAGTGGTTAGGAATTTGTAGACTTAACTTCCTGGGCCCCGGAAACTTCCACGGTTCTAAGCCAGAGACCACTTCTCCAGCTTCATTCAAACTGACCACTGAGAAGGATACCCATGGGCCAGAACTTTTTAACTGAGGATAAAAAGGAGAAATTAAACCATTCGGGAAGAGCACCGTTTTGAATTCTCCTGCTCTGCCAGCTGAAATAAAGCCCTTCCTCTTTTATACATAGTATTTGGGTGCTCTTTCTATCCATTGGGCCTCATCTTCCTGCAACAATAATAGTGAGTTAGTATGAACCATTAACCCCAAAGGGCAAAAAGAATAGGACAGTAGAGGATGTAAGGTCTCAACCAAAAATCGGCAGATGGAATGAAGATGAAAAATTGGTAACTGGCCAACCAGACCAGAGTGCTGTTAAAATAATTTAATGAAAACTAGGCATGGTAGTGTGCAGCTGTGATCCTAGCTTCTCCAGAAGCCAAGGCCTAGAAATGACATGAGCCCAGGAGTTGGAGGTTGCAGGGAGCTATCATTGTGCCACCGCACTCCAGCCTGGGCAACAGAGTGAGGTCCTATCTCCAAAAATAATAATAGTAATAAAAGTAATAATGATAATAATGTAAAGGAAAGCCATTAGAATAGATAGGGTGGTTCTAACATCCTGGGTTCTTGAGTAAGTAAACCAAAACTGAACTCAGATATGTCTTTTGCAAATGACAAGCTTAAAGGAAATTGAAACGTAAGCTTAACCAGTAAAAAACTGCAAAATAACCTCTAAGAATGAATTTTCCACTAGAATGATCCAAATAAGTCTCCAGATCCACTTTAACCAATCAAATATTTTCTTACTTTGATTCTGTATTTACTTTATAAAAGTCTTTCTCTCATGCTCCTTTAGTCTAGTGCTGCGGTCTGGCACAGTCTGATTGATAAATTGTTGTTTGCTCAAATAAACTCTCTAAAATTGTAATGTGCCTCAGTATATATCATAACAGTTCTGAAACCAAAGTGCCTAAAAGTGAAACAGCCTGTACAAATTAATGAAGGCATGCAAGGTGAGAGTTAGAACTAGGGCACCCAAACTCTGAGGACTCAGCTGAAATAATGACAATATTCAGCCACTGTCCCTTCACTTGCTTGATAATGATCACTGTTCCCTATTTGCTTCTTTATGATGGAGTCATGCACAATTGTCAGTTATAAAGACTCTTTTTTTTTTTTTTGAGGTGGAGTCTCACCTGTTGCCCTC
This sequence comes from Arctocebus calabarensis, assembly GCA_963573935.1. Taxonomy (NCBI): domain Eukaryota; kingdom Metazoa; phylum Chordata; class Mammalia; order Primates; family Lorisidae; genus Arctocebus; species Arctocebus calabarensis. The sequence goes on from CAUYON010141174.1 coordinate 13,693, forward strand.
AGTAGAGTGCTATGGCATCACTAGCTCACAGCAACCTCAAACTCTTGGGCTCAAGTGATTCTCTTGCCTCAGCCTCCCAAGTAGCTGGAATTACAGGCACCCACCACAACACCCACTCATTCTTTTAGAGATGAGGTCTCACTCTTACTCAGGCTGGTCTCAAACTCCTGAGTTCAAATGATCCACCCGCCTCAGCCTCCCCAAGTGCTAGGGTTACAGGCATAAGCCACTACGCCCAGCTGATTATAAAGATTCTTGACTTTTTCCATATAGAATATCATCTGTTTGGAACCTGGTAGTTTTTGAGATCTTCCAGGTCCTGCATTCCAATGACAGACTCACTCACGCAAAGGAACTGACTCAAGTGGTGTTGGACCTCCCACCCTAGGAACTGCCTTGCAGTGGATTGGCTGACCCACCCAAGCAGCAGCCCATACCATGGACTGATGGCTCCGCCACAAACCCAGCCAATAAAGTAGATGCTGATTACCTAATTCCCTGCCTGTCAAACTGTCTTAAACCATGACTCCCCAATTTTCAGGGAAGCAGATTTGAAAAGTTCCTCCTGTCTCCCCACTTAGGATTATGCAGAATAAACTTTTTCCCTGCTGTAAACCCTGCTACCTTTGGGTATTGGCTTTCTCTTGAGCAGTAAGCAGATGAACCTGCTTGGGCTATCACAAAAGGAGTCCAGGTGGGTATATGGAAGTGGAGAAGGAGCTAAAAGGCAAGGGGATTCATAATGCTGAAGCTCAGAAAGTCTTGGGAATTTGGAGTACCAGGACCCCCCACAGGTGGGGGTGCAGGTGGATCTAAACACAAGGAAATTGTTGAAAATCTGTTTTAAAGTCACTGGGGAGGGTCGGCGCCTGTAGCTCAACAGGCTAAGGTGCCAGTCACGTACACCTGAGCTGGTGGGTTCGAATCCAGCCCGGGCCCGCCAAACAATGACGGCTGCAACCAAAAAATAGCTAAGTGTTGTGTCAGGTGCCTGTAGTCCTAGCTACTGGGAGGCAGAGGCAGGAGACTCGCTTGAGCCCAGGAATTGGAGGTTGCTGTGAGCTGTGATGCCACAGCACTCTATCCACGGTGACAGTTTGAGGCTCTGTCTCAAAAATAAAAAAAAATAAAGTCACTGGGGAAAGGAGAGCCCAAGCTGAGACACAGTGACTCCTATGTGTGGGGCTGGCCTCGGTTGGGAGAGCCACACAGCTATGGCACACAGCTGCCTGACAGAGAGTGACCGGGAAATGGAAACAGCCCTGAACTCCTACTTCAAGCCACCTGTGAATGATAGCACCTTGGAAAGCTACCCTTAGACCTCCACCAAATCACACGAAGGGAGACCCCAAAAGGAAACTGATAGGAAGATTTTATGACCATAAAAATGAACACCTGGCTAGGTGCCCATAGCTCAGTGGTTAGGGCATCAGCCACGCACCTGGGCTGGTGGGTTCAAACTCAGCCTGGGCCTGCTTTAAAAAAAAAAAAAATAGCTGGGCATTGTGGCAGGTGCATGTAGAATACCTGTCTGATTTTCACAACAACCCCAAAAAACTGTACAAACTGAAAACCAATGATCCTTAGGAACAACAGAGAACAGGTCACAGGGCAAATTCCAATATCAAAAACTGGAGAGACATGTAAATCACAGCTTACAGGGAGCAGTAGCTGCTGCTAGAGGTGAAGGCAGTGGGAACGCTTATTGTGTAACTAATTCCTAGACGTTGAGCATAGACTTGCCTGAGAACTAAAAACTCCTACCAGACAGTCTGGGGGGACACTCCTGATACTTTCAGAGAGTTACCTCCAGAAGTCTCATCAGGTTCTCACAGTGAAGAGCACAGAAAAATCCCTCTTGCTTGCGGGAGGAGGGAGACAAAATGTAACCTCTTTGAATTCACCCGGGGAGTTCTGTTCTCCATAACAAAAGCCTTCCCTTAAGAGAAACTACTTTGCCAGAGCCTAATCTGAGCTTGGGGAGGGGCAGTTAGACAACTACACCTTCTCTAGCTTTCCAGTCTCACATAAAAGGAGGGAAAAAAGCAGCTAAAAAACTCTTCTGAAGATCACAGCCCAGAGACACAAGCCCACGTAAATTAAAAAAAAAAAAAGAAAGAAAAGAAATGGAGATTTCATCATAAGATTTGAGAATGCTTTCCCTCCATAACATCGTACCACTATATCAGCAGGGTCCCTGTATAATAACAGTGGATGGTACCTGAGAGTGGTGGAAGACACAAGTTCTGTTTAAGAAGTTTCTAGGTAAACGCTAAGGCAGTAGGAAAGACAAAAAGAAGAAGGCTAGAGGAAATTAAAGTCTCTGACATTGCTACAGCAAACATTAAACACACCCTAACTCCTAGCCAGATAAACATAAAGCCTCATACTAAAGGCCCATTTACCTCAGTTCTGATTACCCAACACATCATGTTCAGTTTTCAACAAAAAAACATGAAGCAGGCTAAATGGGAAGAAAATACACAGTCTGAATATGCAAAGTAAGCTTTCCGACCAGACTTAGAGATTTTGAAACTCTCAGGCCAGAAATTTATTTATTTACTTACTTATTTAGATCTCACTCTGTTGCTTAGGCTAGAGTGTAGTGACCTGATGACAGCTCACTGAAACATCAGACTCCTCCATCACACTATCCTCCTGTCTCAGCCTGTTGAGTAGCTGGAACTACAGGTACACACCACTATATCTTCCTGATTTTTTAATTTTTTGTAGAAATAGGGTTTCACTATGTTCTTCAGGCTGGTCTTGAACTCCTGACCTCAAGTGATCCTTCCACCTTGGCCTCCCAAAGTGCTTGGGTTACAGGCATGAGCCACCACATCTGGCCAGAAATGTTAAATAATTATGATTAATATGCTAGAGGCTCTAATGGAAGAAGACAATAACATATAAAAACACACAGGTGCAACAACAACAAAAATAAATAAGTGGGATTTAATTAAACTGCAAAGCTTCTGTATAGCTAAGGAGACAACAACCAAATACCCAATGGGGAAGGCTATTTACATATTTTGAATCAGACAAAAGCTTAATAACTAGGATCTATACAGAACTTAAATTAATCAATATGAAAAAAACCAACAATCCCATACATCAATGGAGAAGAGAGATGAACAGAACCTTATCTAAAGAAGACAGATGAATGGGTAGCAAACATATGACAAAATGCTCATCATCCCTAATTATTAGAGAAATGCAAATTTAAAACACCCTGAGATATCAGCTAAGCCCAGTGAGAATGTCCCATATCACAAAATCTCAAAACTGCAGATCCTGGGGCGGATGTAGAGAAAAAGGAACCTTTCACACTGCTGGTGGGAGTGCAAACTAATACAATCCTTTTGGAAGGAAATATGGAGAAACCTCAAAGAACTCAACCTAGACCTCCTGTTTGATCCTGCAATACCACTACTGGGCACCCGTCCAGAAGGAAAAAAAAACTTTTTATTCTAAAGACACTTGTACTAAACTGTTTATCACAGCTCAATTTACAATCACTAAAATGTGGAAATAGCCTAAATGCCCCTCAACCCAGGAATGGATTGGCAAGCTGTGGTATATGTACACCATGGAATACTATTCAGCCACTAACAAAATGGTGATTTTGCAGCATTTGTATTAACCTGGATGGAGGTGGAACACATTATTCTTAGTGAAGCATCACAGGAATAGAGAAGCATGAATCTTATGTATTCAACTTTGATATGAGGACAATTAATGAGATGGGGGGGTGGAAGAAGGGGAGAGCAGACAGAGAGAGAAGGAGGGAGTGGGTGAGGAAAAGGAAAAGAAAAAGAGAAAAGAAAATAGTGACTAATTCTCACATAAATTGGACTTAATTTTGACCAAAGTACATTATTTGAACAATAAATTTTAAGTCAACTTGTTAATATATTGTTTAGAATATTGCATCCTCATTTATAAGTGAAATATGTTTGTAATTTCCCTTTATAATAATATATTTTTTCCAATCTTAATATCAGGTATATCCAGATGAAATAGAATGATTTTGAAGTATTTCTTCTTTTTCTATTGTCTATAAGATTTGGCATGATCTGTTTTTTAAAATTATCTTCTATCTTTGTTTATAAATATCAGTTGTCTATTTTTTGAGACTTTGGGAAAAAAAAAAGAAATTCACTGATGACTCCATACTGAACCTCAAAGTCAAAGCAGTCTATGATAGACATACTTTTATCTGACAATGTGAATGTTACTTTTTTGCATTATTATTATCATTATTGCTGAATATTTCATTGCAGCAATCATCTGATTTCTTTTCCAAGTGTATTTATCTTCATTCGTTCTTTACAAGGTTTTTGTTTCTAATCCTTATCTTAAACAGCTGTTGTTGTTACTCCAGCTGTACTTGGGTGGTGATGCAAGGGGTGACAGTACACCATGTGTACAGTAATGTTTTATGTTAGATAATTTACTAGCAATGCTGTCCTTTCTCTATGTCCAACTTTCTCCCTTTTAATAAGAGTACCAGTAACTGGAATAGTGTCCACCCTAAAATACTATGATCTCATTTTATCTTGATTAATTCTGCAAAGATCCTATTGACAAATAAGATCACAATCCCAGGTACCAGGGGTTAGGATTTCAACATATCTTACAGGAGAAACAATTCATAACATAATTCATAACGCTTTTTCAACTAACCATTCTGTTTATTCTAACATGTTTTTTCTTCTCTTTCCCTCCAGACTTCACCTTAGCCCTGCTTCTTTGAAGCCAAACTACCCTTTTCTCAGTAATGCAACTTTTACAAGAAACACCCATTCGGATTATTCTCCAACCCAGACCCATCTGTCTCACAAAAAATGTTTACTTTGTTGGGCTTGCCTAGCTCCTCAAAATGGGAAACTCCACACTGTTTTGTACTTACCTATTGAATTTGATGTCCAAATGATATGATCCCAGAATAAAAATGGACAGAAGAAATAATCATGCAATTAAACAAGTACATGTTTTGAAATTAGAAAACCTTGGCATGCACTTCTATTACTAGCTACTTGGGAGACTAAGGTAGAAGGATCGCTTGAGGTCAGTACTTCAAGTCTAGCCTGGGCAACATAGAGAGACCCCATCTCTACAAAAAATAGAAAAGTTAGCCAGACATGGTGGTACACGCCTATAGTCCTAGCTACTCAGGAAGCTAAGGGGGGAGGATTACTTGAGCCCAAGAGTTGAAAGTTGCAGTGAGCTATGTTGATGCCATTGTACTCTAGCTTAGGTAACAGAGTGAAACTTTGTCTCAAAAATTAATTAATTAATTAAAAATAGGAAAATCTCTGAGTTCCACATCCAGTACAAAATCTGTTTGGTTAAAAAAAAAAAAACCTAGTTCTTCTAAATTCTAGTACAATATTCTTCCCATAATTTCAAGGCTAAAGGCTCTACCTGAGACCCAAATTCAGTGACCAGACCAGGGGCAGTCTTAGGTTGCCCCAGACACCACTGAAATGGAAATTCCTGAGAAGGAAGAGGAGGAAGAAGAACAGGAAGAAGAGAATAAAGAGGAGGAGGGGAAGACAGAAAGAGGGGAAAGAGAAAGGAAGAAATACCAAAATACAATTTCCAGAAAATCTCTTTTAGTGATTATTAAATATGCAGAAAGAAATTCCAAAGGTAAACTCTCTCCTAGAGCGTCCCTGATTGATGAATGGAAAGACATCAGCAGCGCCAGCATCTTCATGCTATTTTGGTGGGTGAGTGAGTCAAACATGCTGGTAGTGTATTTCCCAGGCTTTCACATTTAAATAGAGTAGAGAGTAAGGCATTCATTTCAGAATGGGTGTTTTCTCCTGTTAAGTATATAGAGAATCCATTGTGTTAAGATTAGGTCACGCTTGACCCACCTCAGGAATGTTTTCAGAGTGGCAGGATAGTTATTTCTCACAGTTGTCTCCAAGGTTCAGGAAGGTCTGATTGCATTCTCCCAAAAGCATTGTGATCATAAAAGGGTCTAAGCCAAATCCTTCCCCTCTTTTACAGGCAGCTACTGTTACTCCAGCTGTACTTGGGTGATGACTGTTTCACTTTAACCATAGAATAAGTGAATAATTAATAGAGACTAATCACACCAAAAGAAAATACTACTTTAAAAAAAAAAGATTTAATTGTACTTCACATGCATTTTGAACACAAATTTTGAACTAGAATTTAAGCTTATTATTAGTAACAAAATGACATTTTTCTCAACCTGTCATAATTACTCAATAAACATAGATTTTTAAGTTCAAAGATTATGTTTAAAATTTTTCATCCAAGTACATTGCACTGCTGATTAAACCACTACAGGTGGTGAGTGATAGCACAAATCTTTGATGTCAAAAATTTCAAGAATTCAGCCTTTGAAAGCCAGCAAATCCAGACCCAAGTGCAGTGCACTGCAACCTGGTATTCATCAGTAAAAGTCTGCATTTGTAACTAACACTTGACAGTTAAATATTACTCTTCAGATTTGCTGACTTGAGGGGACCTCAAGTAAGAGATTTTGGATTTGAGAAAAGGGCAATTAGGTTACTTCTAAGGGATTGTTACCTTTATAAGATTAACTGTGCATTCTTCCCATTCAAATATTAAATTACAAAAATTGAGGTCTTTCTTCAAAGAGCTAACAAAACCTAACTTAAGGAAAATTTAGTTTCATTTTTTTCTTTTTAAAGTCTTTTTTAATTCTTTAATTTTTTTATTTTGCAAATTAATATGAAGGTACAATTTTTAGGTTACATAGGATAATTTAGTATTCACATCATCATTCAAATTTGTATTATTTCTTTTTTTAATTTTTTTATCAAGTCATAGCTGTGAACATTAATGCAACCATGGGGTACCATGTGCTAGTTTTATATACAATTTGAAATATTTTCATCAAACTGCTTAACATAGCCTTCATGGCATTTTCCTAGTTATTGTGTTAAGACATTTTTATTCTACATTTAGTAGGTTTCATCTATACCCTTCTAAGATGCACTGTAGGTCTGGTCCCACCAATTACCCTCC
>CAUYON010141176.1:0-24517 GCA_963573935.1 Arctocebus calabarensis
TTATATAGTGATCAAGGAAATGTCATGAAGGATATCTGTAACAGTATGATCAAAATATTTCTGAATGTATATGAATCGTGCCCTGTGATTGCACCAATGTACATAATTATGATTCAATAAAATTATTTAAAAAAAAAAAAAAGTGATCCATGTAACCAAAAATATTTGTATTTCGTTAAATACTTGGAAATTTTTTATAAAAGAAAATAACACGTTTTAAGGATGGAAGAAGTTGAAACCCTTGTGCACAGTCAGTGATGATGTAAAACAGTGACACCTCTATGGAAAATAGTACACAAGATCCTCAGAAACCTAAAAATAGAATTACTATACAATGCAGTAACCTACATACAGTCATTGATTCCCACAATATCAAAATTAAGATTTTAAAGAGATATTTGCATTTGGTGTTCAATGTAGCACTATTCACTATAGCAAAGAGATAGAAACAACATAAATTATCATTGATAGACAAGTGGAAATGCAAAATGTAGCATATGCACACATTAGACTATTATTAAGCCTTTAAAAAGAAGGAAATTTTGTCATATGCTACAACATGGCTGAACTTTGAGGACATTGTGCAAAGTGAAATAAGCCAGCCAAAAAAGGAAAAATACTACCAAATTTCATCCATATCAGTTCTCCAAGTAGTCTAAATCACTGGAGCATAGAGTAGAAAAGTGGGCTACTCTAAGGTAGATTAGCATTATATTCAGAGCCTTGCTGATTAAGTATTTTTCATTTCAGTTACTCAGAAGCAGAGAGAAACTTCAAATTAAGAAGATACTTTTCAAGGTGAGCAAAGAAGGTTGAGCAAAATGAGAAGTTGCTGTTCAGTAGGTATAGAATTTGATTTATGCAGGATGAAAAACTTCCCAAGATTGGTAGTAAAACTATGTGCACATTTTAAAAAATATTGAACCATACACTTGACCAGTTAAGAAGGTAGACTTTGTATTATGTGTTTTGCCATGATGAAAAAAAGCAGAATGCATAGGCGTCCCCTTTAGCAAAATAATCATTTGTGTTAGGCATTCAAATTATGAATCTGGCCCACTGCAATTTCTGATGTTCTCTGCTTTTAGGGATACAAATAGTATTTAACTCCTAAGAAACATGTATCTGCTCCTAACCCAGAAACTCATTTTGGTAGTGCAAGATATTCTTGTTAAATCAGTCCCTGCAATTCTCTGTCCAAAATAACAAGCACAGTGAGTAGCCAAGGATACTATGAGGCCAAGATAGCATCTTTGCTATAGGAAAGAGGCAGAAAACAAAAGCAAATGCAAAAGCTTTTCTAGGGTACAAGCATTTACCATATTTCTTGTTGTTTACCATTTTACATGATGAAAACACTATAACAGGTTATATAAAATAGATTAATATTGTTTGCTTAGCCATTATTGCAGTATAACCACTGCATTAGCACTGGGTCATTAAAAAAGAAATATAAAAGAAAAGAAAAATATCAAGTTTGGACTGTAAGAAAAAAAGTCAAGATGTGGTGGCTAAGACGCAGAAGGACAACACCATATGATCTTACTCATATGGAATCTAAAAAAGCTGAACTCATAGAAATAGAGAGTTAAATGGTAGATATCAAGGGATGAAAGTTGAGGACTAGGGAAAAGTTGTTCATCAGAAAAAATGCAACATTTTATTTAGATAGGAGGAATAAGTTCAAGAGATCCGTTGTGTCCAAAGATGACTATAGTAAATAATGCATTGTATTTTAAAAAATTGCTAAGGGAATAAATTTTATGTGTTCTCACTACAAAAAACAATAAGTATGCGAGGTAAGGCATATGTTAATGACTTTAATTGAGTCATTTCACAATGTATTCATACTTCAAAACATCATGTTGTAATAATACATATGTAATTTTTATTTATCGATTAAAAAGTTAAAGTCAATATCTATATATCCCAACTCACCAATTAAATCTCTTGTCCTACTCAGAGATCATAGATACCATTTCTTTCACCCTGAAAAGTATCCTCTTAATTTGAAGCTTCTCTCTGCTTCTGAGAAACTGAAATGTAAAATACTTAATCACCAAGTCTCTGAATAGAATGCTATTCCCATCTGTATGAATGAGACAAATTCTTAAGGAGTTCCTTTGGAGCCTTTGCTGCTTGTCATTGCCCAGAAAAAATGTTTGACACCTACTAGAAATTCTAATATTTGAAGATGAATTAAAAAAATAAAAATTACCGTAAGAATTATATATATTTTCATATATATTGCATGCATGTGTGTATGTATATATGTATAGCTATATCATACATATATACGTATATATGTATAATAGATAAATATAAGTACTAAAGGCACACAGCAAAAGAGATAGAAAGAGATTATATCATAACTTAGTGAAGTTATTATCAAAAATATACCTCTAAAATTTTATAAGAACTCTTGGGTTCATATAAGATACTTAACAATTACTTTTACTTATCTTTTTGGTTATTTATGGGATACTACTAGCAAAAAAAAGATCTTGAGGAATGTCATGAATCCTCAAGGTCCTCAATGAATGGTTTATAATATCTGTACTGCACCATATTCCAATAATGATCATTAAAATTTCCATTTACCATTCCTTAAATTCTAACTTGTGATAAGGTGAACAAGTAATAGATATAATAATGAGCATGCCAGTTAGTACTTTAATTATTTTAAAGTTAATCTTAAAACATATTCTAAAAGTAAAAAAAAAAATATGATTTCTAGAGAAAAACAATTTTTCTCATTCTTAGAACTACAGAGAAGTTTCAGTGATTGTAACGAGTACACTGCTAAGGTGCAGGATGTTGACAGTTGATAGTTGTAGAGTCCCTATACATGTTTTGGAATAGGGGATATGTGAGAAATTATTATAAATTCTGTTCCATTTTGCCATGAACATAAAACGTCTCTAAAAAATAATGTCCATTTTTTAGACAGAGCAAAACCTCATGCATATGCGCATAGTAGTGGTTCCCAACCTTTATGTGCAACAAACTCATCTGGAGAACTGGCTAAAATACAGACTACTGGGCCACTCCTAGTTTCTCTCATTCAATTGGGAAGAGGCACAATAATTTTCCATTTCTACGAATTTCCCAGATGATGACAGTGATGCTGGTCCTTGGATCACACTATGAGAATTAAAACGTTTCTTCTCCAACATAGCAAAAAATAATGCATTCAAAAGTCATCTCTGTGTAAGTAATTGGTTAGGTTGACATGAAAAACTAGTAACCTAAACTTAAAAAATTTGATTATCAACCAAATAATCTCCCAGGCATTCTATTTAAAAGTATTTTCTGATCAAAAGTTTCTGAGTGACTTTACTTTGGTGGTAGAGCGTAGTGCTGGTCATTGTGGTGGATGGGTCTGAGAATATCCAATGTACTCAGCTCTACTAACCAGTATGTAAGCAAACATACTTCCAAATGAAAGCTATAACCCAACTATAGCCCAAGATGAAGGGGAAAGAGGAGGAGGAAGGGTGGGAAGGGGGAGGATGTGTGGAGAGAGGGTAATTGTAGGACCACACGTATGGCACATTTTACAAGGGTAGATGTCAAATCTACTAAGTGTAGAGTATAAATGCCTAAACACAATAATTAAAAAGTACAGTGAAGGATATGTTAACCAGTTTGATGAAAGAATGTCAAATTGTATGTAGAATCAGCACCTTGTACCCCATAAATGCATTCATGCACACAGGTATAATTTAATAAAACAAAAGTATTTTCTGAACAATGATTGGTCTCATTTTTAAGTGAAATTGTTGACTCTTTTCCAAGTTATGCTTATGAATGTTTCTCATAACATAATGTAAGTTTTATAAAAATGTTAAAGTTGTTTTCACATGAAACAAGTAACAAAAAAAATTAATAGATAATCTAATAAGCAATTTTGTAGTTTTTTTGAACAATGATTTATTATTCCAAATAAAAATATTTGCAATAAATATAATTTTAGTAACATTGGGTAATATTTAGAGATTTTATCTTCAAGATAGTATAGTCAAGGAAATATACACTCCATGTTTATGGCCAAGAAAACGTGATTAACTATTCTATCAATGTCAATTAATTGAAAGGAAAAAAATATTTTACCAACATTTAAAAAGGCTAAAAGTGGCAATTATGCAGGCACATTGTGTTACTACCACTAAAAGATTATTAAACAATTTTGTCATGTTAATGCCAATTAAATGTATCAAAAGTCCAGAGTAAATAATGAGGATTTAGCCTGATGCAATTATCCACTATTATCATTACTATTATTAGCATTGTTCATCTGCATGCATTCACATTAATTACAGATAAAGCTTGAACTCAAGATATTCTACAACTTATCGGGAATATCACTTTGTGATATTTAATATTTTCTATCTTACGAGTTGATTTAAATTCATAATTATATAAATATACAAGTATAGATTTTTACAGGGATTGGGAGGCTTTGAGTGTTTAGGTATGTTGTAACAGCTGGAGTCACAAATGAATAGAGGCCTGGAGAGATTCTGTGGCTTAGTGAGTGGCAGGACCCAGAGCTGAATGTAGTCCAGAGTATTCTGTTCAGCACTCTTGCCTCAATACCTTTCTGCCACTCTGCTTCCTGATGAATCACATGAAAAGAATAGTCTCCATGTTTATCGTAACAGATACTGAAAAGCAACTAATGAGAACTGGCTCGTGACTGCTTCTGCAGCTGAAATACCACAGGCACTGGAGGAGGCACAAAGGAGCTTCTGCTAAAAGTAAAAGACAGAGAATTATTCTGTAGGTCAAAGGCAAGGTGTTCCAGGGGAATACCTTAGATATGGAATTTCTCACTCTTTTATGAACTAAGGGAGTATGATTTCATCAGTTTGCAGAATACTGTCACAGGCTTGTAACTGACGCGTGTAAGTTTAGACTTGCCACCTATTCACAAACTTTCAGAATTATATTTTCATTCTCAAATATTTTTTATCTGCTCTATGGAAGGATATTTTTATTTTTAAAATGAAAATATAAATAAGAAAGAGAAATTGAAAGAATAGTTGGTAAAGATTTAAAGTAACATTAGTGACTAAGGAAATCACAATTTAAAATGTAGCTATTTTCTATGCTACAAGACCTGGTGTCTATTGTACTCTGTGTGGAAGTTAGACCACCTGGGCATGCAATACTTGCTGAATCAGATGTTTCATTTTCATTAAAAAAAGAATAATTTGCTCAACTCCAAGGCTCCCACAAAGAATAAAAACATTAATGTAAGGCAGGAAACTATAAAAATCCTAGAAGAAAATGTTGGAAAACTCTTATAGATTATCAGCCTAGGCAAGGAAGTTATGAAGATCCTAAAAGAAATTGCAGTAACAACAAAAATAAACAAATAGGACCTGATCCATATGAGTATATGTGTATATGACTTAATAATAAATAAATAAATAGCACTGATATGCAGTTTTGCCTAAGCATGATGCTACCTAAAAAAAAAAAAAAAGCTTCTGCAAAGTAAAGGACACAAAAGAGAAACTGGACAATCTATAGAATGGGAGAAAATATTTCAATGCAAAAACATCTGATAAAGACTAATAAGTAGAATCTAAAAAGAATTCAAGGAAATCAGCAAGAAACAGCCAAACAACCCCATCACAAAGTGGGCAAAAGGCATGCAGAAAGTTTTCAAATGAAGATATACTAATGGCCAACAAAAATTTGGAAAAATGCTCAACATCCCTAAACATTAGAGAAATTCAAATCAAAACCATAAGAAAAAACAAAAACTCAAGGGTCATGGGGCTCAGTGAGGAGGAAGAGGAGAAGAGGGAGGGGGATTGGCAATTTGTCCCCTAATGGGCACAATGTAAGGGTATATGGCACACCTGCTGGGTGAAGGACTCAACTACAACTTGTAATTTACCTAACAAACATGAAAAACAATGTAACTTAATAGTTTCCACCCTCACATTAATCTTAAATAATACATACACAACATATTCTACTTGAGGGCAATGAATGGCTTGTATTAAAATATTTCCAAATAATAAATGCTGGCAGGGATGCAGAGAGAAGGGAATTCTTCTACTCTTCACGGGACTTCAAACTAGTACAACCGCTAAGGAAAATTGTATGGAGATGCCTCAAAGAACTTAAAGCAGATCCATCATTTGATCCAGCAATCCCCCTTCACCCCAAGGAAATAAGGTTATTTTATGAAAAGGACACCTGTACACAAATGTTTATAGCAGCACAATTCACAATTGCAAAGACATGAAACAAACCAAAGTGCCCACCAGCACATAAATGGATTAATAAAATGTGGTATATGCATGCTATGGTGTACTACTCAGCCACAAAAAATAATGGTGATCTAGTATCTTTTACGACAACTTAGATGGAACTGGAAACCATTCATGTAAGGGAAACATCACAAGAATAGACAAACAAACAGATGTACTCAATATCAAGTTGGAACTAATAGATCAACACTTAAGTGCACATGTGGCAGTGAATATTAATGAAAATCAAGCTGGAAGGAGTAGGGAGGGTAAATTCCCACCTGTTAGGTACAATGAACACAATGAAGGGCACACTTACAACTTTGATTCATCTGTACAGGAAAATAAAGTATGTAAACAAAACGTGTGCTCCTCCTAATATTCTGAAATAAAAAATAAGAATATAATAATTAAAAATAAGAAACAATTAAAAGAACCTAATACTGTAAAATAGAGAAAACTCAGGGTTAAGAATCCAAAAGAACACACTTCAAATTCTAGATGAAACTCAGTAAAGCACAGAACTGGACTCGGGCCTCGGGACTCATCACTGGTCTATTCATATTTTCTATTCCTCCATGCTTCAAACTTTGTTTGTATACAAATGTGTTCAGGAATTTATTTATTTATTTCCTCTAAGTTTTCCAATTTGTTTGAATACAATTGTTCATAACAGTGTCTCATATTCTTTTGTATTTCTGTGGTGTCAGTAGTAATATCTCCTTTTTCATCTCTGATTTTCTTTGAGTCTTCTGTTTTTCTTCTTTCTTGTAGTTAGTTTGGCTAAAGTTTTGTCATTTTCTTTATCTTTTCACAAAAACTAACTCTTGATTTTGTTGATCTTTTGTACCTCTTAAGTCTTTATTTTGCTTATTTCTGTTATTATATTTATTAATTTTTTTTCTACTAATTTGTGGTGTGGTTTGTTCTTGTTTTACTAGTTCCTTGTGGTACAACATTAGGTGGTTTATTTGAGAGATTTTATCTTTTGTAATGAAGGTGCTAATTGATATAAACTTCCCTCTAATTACTGCTTTTCCCGTCTTCCATTGATTTTGGCATGCTGTATTTCCATTTTCATTTGTCTCTATAAATTTTATAATTTAGCTTTTAATTTCTTCATTGACCCATGGGTTGCTCAGAAATAAGTTATTTAGTTTCCGTATACTTGTGTAGTTTTCAAAATAGTTGCTATTGATTTCTAGTTCCATAACATTGTGGTCAGAAACAATATTTGTCATGATTTGGATTTAAAAAATTAAGATTTGTTTTGTGGCCTGCAATATAGTCTATCCCAGAGAATGTTCAATGTACACTAGAGAAGACTGTATATTCTGCTGTTGTATATATCAATTGTGTATATACGCATATTTGTTAAGCCCATTTTATCTAAATTACAGTTTAATTTCATTATTCCCTTATTAAATCTTTGTCGGGCTTGGCGCCTGTGGCTCAAGTGGCTAAGGCACCGGTCACATACACCTGAGCCAGCAGGTTGGAATCCAGCCTGGATCTGCCAAATAACAAGATGGCTACAACAAAAAATAGCCAGGCATTGTGGTGGGCGCCTGTAGTCCCAGCTACTTGGGAGGCGGAGGCAGGAGAATCACTTGAGCCCAGGAGTGGGAGGTTGCTATGAGTTGTGATGCCACAGCATTCTACACAGGGTGACAGCTTGAGGCTCTGTCTCAAAACAACAAAATTTGTCCGGTTCATTTTTTTTTGGTTGCAGCCGTCATTGTTGTTTGGCGGGCCCAGGCTGGATTCGAACCCACCAGCTCAGGTGTACGTGGCTGGCACCTTAGCCCTTTGAGCCACAGGTGCCGAGCCTGTCCAGTTCATTTTTGCATTGTTGAAAGTGAAGTGTAGAGGTACCTTACTATTATTGTATTGCTATCTATGTCTCCCTTCATGCCCATTAATATTTGTTTTATATATTTAAGTGTTTTTGTGGTGGGTACATATATATTTAAAACTGTTTTTTTGATGACTTGAGCTCATCTTCATTAAAAAATGACCTTCTTTGTCTCATCCAGCAGTTTTTGCCTTGAACACTTTTTACTGATCCAGCCACCACTTCTCCTTCTTGATTACAATGTGTTTAAGGTATCTTCTTCTAAATTTTAAGTAAATCCTATGAGTGCCTAAAGTGGATCCCTTGTGAATAGCATGCAGTTATATTTTAGTTTTTTATGCTTTAAACCCCTTTAGTATTTGATTAGAGAATTTAGCCTATCGAAGTTCAAAGTAATTATTGATAGGTAAGTACTTAATACTAGCATTTTGTTAATGGTTTGCAATTTTTTTGTAGATCCTTGGTTTCTTTCATTCTCTCTTGATTTTTTTAAACTTTTTGATTTATTGCTTGTCTTTTTTTAATTTTAGAAAATAGTGTAGATACAAATGTTTTTGTTACATGAGTAGCCTTTATAATGTGTTAGGGCTATATAGGTGCCCATCATCCAGATAGCATTTATATTGTACCAGTTACATAGGTTTTCATCACATTCCACTCTCTCCTCCCCCCTAACTTTTTAATTTCTGACAGTTTTTTTTTGTTTGTCTGTTTTTACTTTTTTCTGTGCCTATGTGTGTCCACCAATGAGTTCCAGATTCTTCTTTTTTTTTTAAATTAAATCATAGCTGCGTACAATAGTGCAATCAAGGGGTACAATGTGCTGGTTTCATATACAATCTGAAATGTTTTCATCAAACCATTTAACATACTTCTCATGGCATTTTCTTAGTTATTGTATGAAGACATTTGTATTCTGCATTTAGTAAGTTTCACCTGTACCCTTCTAAGATGTACCGTAGGTGTGGCCCCACCAATTACCCTCCCTCCACTCACCCTCCCTCCTCCTCTCCCTTCCCATATTCTTGTGCTATAGTTGGGTTATAGTCTTCATGTGAAACCTTTAAATTAGCTTCATAGTAGGGTTGAGTACATTGGATACTTTTTCTTCCATTCTTGAGATACTTTGCTAAGAAGAATATGTTCCGGAGTTCCAAATTCTTAACGGGTTTTCTTTAGTGCTAAGTTTTGATTCCTTTCTCTTTATTGTTTATATATCTTCTATAGTTTTTGCTTTGTGGTTACCATAAGGTTTACATAAAATATCTTACAATAAGCTATTACTAGTGTTACACTAGTAACAACTTACCTTCATGCACATAAAGACAAACAAACAACACCACCACAACAAAAAAGAACTCTAGACTTTACCTAGAGTTTAATGTAGGATGACATTCCTGGGTACGTGCAGGCAACAGCCCAGATTCCTCCACCTCTCCCTTGAACTAAACACAGTACCCCTGGTACAACACCAGGAGGCTGGGAATATTCAATAGTTTGGAAAAAGGTTGAAATTGCTTAAGGGTTAAGATACAGATTAGCAGCAGAATGAAATTGAAGTTTACCCCTGAGACATTGTAACTATTTCTTTTTAAATTTGTAATCTTATGATAATCTCTTTTGTCTTTCTTTCTATTGTTTACTCAATTAACAGATTTTGCAACACTTCTTTGTTTCTCTCTCTATATAATTAACTTTGTATGTTCCATATGTCTTTCACATACTCTTGTAGATATGTATTCTTCCTGGTTCAGTAAAAGACTCTTGAGGTTTTTTTTTTCCGAGTAGCACTTCCTTGCTACTACTTGACATGTGAAGTGACTTGGGCTCAGATGAAGTGGCTTGCCTCTCTGAGCCCCATTGGTTATTTCTTTGAAAACAACTGAGTGCAGAATTTACTTTTCATGCCATCCCCTTACCATTTCATCCCTAGGAGCAAAAGTGACAACATTTAACTTCTTAGCTATAATGTATACTTTTGATGTCACAAATTTTATTATTTTTATGTTACATATTCTTAACATATTATAGCTATAATTATTTCTTACTGTTGAACAATAATTATATATAAATATATTATACATATGTGTATACATAAATATACATGTATACATATTTAAAGAACACCATACCTATATTGGGATAATCTGAATTTGACTGTTTACCTTTACTAGTGAATTTTGTACTGTTACATGTTTTAATGTTAAATAGTATCTTTTGTTTCCTAATGAAAAAGTATTTTCTGTAGAGCTTACTAATGACCATGAATTTCCTTAAGTTTTAATTTTCTGAAGAAGAGTTCTTTTATTTCTAAAGAAAAGATTGGCAAGGTATAGCAATTCTTGGCTCACAATTTTTTTTATATGTTGGTTGGGTTTTTTTTGTTTCTTTGTTTTTAATCTTAGCAATTTGAATACATAGACTCATTCTTTCCTGGTTTGCAGTTTCTGCTGAGAAATATGCTTTTAATTAAGAATGGTTTATATATGACTTGATATTTTCATTTTGCTGCTTTTATAATTTTCTCTTTGTCTTTGAATTTTGACAGTTTATTTATAATGTGGATCAGTGAAGACCTATAAGGTTGAATCAGTTTGAGAAAATTTAAACTCCATCTATCTGGTTGTTCACAGCTTTTACAAGATTTGGGAAGTTTTTTTTTAACATTTATTTCATTAAATATGTTTTCTGTCCTTACCTTCATCTCTTCTCCTGAAAATCCCATAATCCAAACATTGTTGGCTTAGTGGAATCCATGTCTGACAAGCTGTTTTCAGTCTCTTCCATCCTTATTACTTATTTTTCCTCAGACTAGGTAATTTAGAAAAAAAATCTCTTTTTAAATTCACAATTCCTTTTTCTGCTTGATTTAGTTTGCTATTAAAATTCTTTATTTTGGGCTGGGCATGGTGGCTCATGTCTTTAATTCTAGTACTCTGGGTGGATTAAGACCGGGGGATTGCTTGAGCTTAGGAGTTCAAGACCTGCTGGAACAAGCATAAGAACTCATCTCTACTAAGAAATAGGAAAAAACTAGCTCTAGTCCCAGCTACTGAAGAGACTGAGGCAGGAGGATTGCTGAAGTCTAAGAGTTTGAGGTTGCTGTGAGCTGTGACACCATAACACTCTACCCAGATCTACAGAATAAGACTTTGTCTCAAAAAACAAAACAAAACAAAAAAAGAAACAACAACAACAAAAAACCAACTCTACTTAATTTTTTATTTTATTTTCGAAACAGAGGCTCAAGCTGTTGCCCTGGGTAGAGTCCAGTGGCATCACAGCTCACAGCAATCTCCATCTCCCAGTCTTAAATAATTCTCTTGCCTCAGCCCCCCAAGTAGTGCTGGGACTATAGGCACCCATCACAATGCCTCGCTATTTTGGGGTTGTAATTGTCATTGTTGTTTGGCAGACTTGGGCTGGATTAGAACTCACCAGCTCTGGTGTGTGTGGCTGGCTCCTTAGCTGCTCGAGCTACAGGTGCTCAGCCAACAACTTTTCTTTATTAAAAAAAAATTATTCATGGGCAATGCCTGTGGCTCAAAGGAGTAGGGTGCTGGCCCCATATACTGGAGGTGGTGGGCTCAAAGCTGGCTTCAGCCAAAATTGCAAAAAAAAAAAAAAAATTCATTAAATTCTTTAGGGATTATTTTTACTTCTGCATTATATCTGTCTCTTTGTTAAGTTTCTTATTCACATCATGAATTTTTTTTTTGGAAACAGAGTCTCACTTTGTCACACTCAGTAGAGCACTGTGGCATGACAGCTCACAACAACCTCCAGTTCTTGGGCTAGGGCGATTCTCTTTCCTCAGCCTCCTGAGTACCTGGGATTACAGGTGTCCACCACAATGCCCGGCTGTTTTTGTTGCAGTTGCCATTGCTGTTTTAGCTGGCTGGGGCCTGGTTGGAACCTGTCACCCTTGGTATATGTGGCTGGTGCCCTACCCACTGAGCCACATGTGCCACCCATGAATGATTTTTTTTTCTGAGTTATTTACCTGTATATTCTTTTACCTCAGTGAATTTCCTCAAGGTCATTATTTTGTACTTTTTTTTTCAGGCAATTTATAAGCTTCTTTTTGTTTGGTGTTAATTACCGATGAGTTATGTTCCTTTGATGGTGTCATATTCCTCAATTTCTCATGTATCTTATGTTCTTGCTTTGATGTCTGTGTATCTGATGGGAAAATGATCCCTTCCAAACTTGTACAGAGTGTCTTTTGTAGAAAAAGACTTTCACCTTCAGGTAGGTATCAGTGTGCCATTTGGGAAGGGTTTAGTGATCTGGTTTTGATTAGGTGCACACATATATTCTTTTTTTTTTTTTTTTTGCAGTCAACATTGGCAATGACTGTGGGTCCCTCAGTGGCCTAGATATAGAACTTTATGGCAGTGAAGGCAGAAGTATAGATTGTTAGGGTCTTTTCTGGTAGAGGCTTTCTGGAATCCTCCTATTCTTGTTTTCTCCACAAAATGAGATAATTGGCCTAATTAAATTCCTCTTGGTAGTAGGTCTGATATAGCCTACATGCAGCTGTAGGGACACTGGGTTTACGGTACACCAAGTGCTCTTAGTGGCTGTGTAGCTAAAGTAATAGGCTCAGGAACTCACAAAAATTGTGGTACTCAATTATTAAAGTGTAGTTTCAGCATTTCCGTCAGGTTGGGATGAATATTATCTACAGAGCCTCATAGGTCTGTACTCTGAGGTAGTCCCCTCCGTAGCAGTTTGGGCCTGGGGGACCAGGTTTTAGTTGTGAGCGTGACCCTATTGTGTTGGGCACAGTACTTTCCTAGCACCAAGAAAAGGATGCTTTGTTGTTTTTAGCCCAGAGAACAGGATACAGCTGCAACTGAGGAGCCAGACAGAGCTGATAGCAAAGAATTGTAACTAGGATCTTAGCAAATGAAGCACTGCTTTGTAATGACTCTGGACACTATGCTGGTAGGACATAGCAGTATCCCTGATTCTTTCAGGTCAGGTGCAGTGACACAAAAGCCCCAAATTGGCAGAGCACAGCTGTGACTCTGGCCCTGGGGGCAGGCGTCAGTATAATAATGATTCCACTCTTTGGGTAGGTGGTTGTCTCAGCAGCTCAGATTCTAAGAGGCTAATCCAGAGAATCTGTGTATGAGAGTTTCTCAGCTTATAGGGTATGATGTCTCAATTCCGGTAATGCTACTTCCCTGAGATATATGGTGCTACGTGATCTCAACACAGGGATGCACAGATGCTCTGAACAACAAAGGCACTCAGTCCACTGCAGTAATGCATTTCTTTTCAGCTCGGGCCTGGGAGATATGACCATTCTGGTGGCCAGGGCACTATTTCCTCAGGACATAGTACAGCACTTCAGTTCAGACACAAGGGGACCAGGCAGAACAGCAACTAAGAAAGGTGGATGAAGCAGCTCCACCAAGGCACCATTTTTCTTGCACAGCTACAGCTCAGGCATGGAGTTAGGAGTAGGGTTCAGAAGGGGGTGAATGTGATAGATGGAACAGTTCTACCAACCCTCTGTTTCCCAAAGGGTGATGGACAGCTACAGCTTAGGCACTGAGGATCAAGACATGGCTGAGACTAGGAAGGGTAGATGGAACAGCTTCATGAAGGCATGGTTTCCTCAGGAAGCAGGGTACAGCTTCACCTTGGGACTCAAGATGACATACTTCCTGAGTAGAAAGTACTTTGTCAGTGGTTCACTTTCTTTCTTTCTTTCTTTTTTTTTTTTTAATATCTGACTTTTTAAAATCTGAACTGAAAATATGTAAGTATACAAGTTTGCTAAAGAGAAGTGGTAAAAAATCGAATGTTATGTATTGTGGAATCAGTATATCAAATTTATTTCAGTAGCCGATGATTTTTATAGTTAATTCTGCAAAAAACCAAAATGAGTTATGCAGAAATAAGAATATAAAACCCCCTTTATGAACCCCAGTTTAACAAAACTGAATTCATGTCTAGCTTATTGATTATACTTGGTTTGGGTTCTCCCTGTGCAAAAAAGTACACACATAGTCATTTGCTGGGCTACAATCATCTTCTCTTAGGAGAGTTCAACATCATAATCCAAATATTAAAACGTTACTCAAGATTCACATAAATAAACCAGTACCTGGGAAACATAATTCACCCATGGACATAATAATTTTATAACGTATTTTTAGATGTAAAGTCATGGTCAAAGACAGTGACAGCATCTCATATTCAGTGCATTACTCCACGTAGTCCATTCCTGTGGCTCGTCTGGAGTTTTACACCACACAACCACCACACTTCCAATGAATGGGTTTCCAACACACACAAATCTGTCTATTCTTTTAAAAAAAAATTTAAACTCTCATAAGACCTTGAGCTTGACTTGCACAGACTTTATGTTTTAATATCCTGAACACTGGGAAGATTAGGTGTGACATGTAGTAACAATCCTTATAAACAAGACTGTGCATACACTTTTTTTACACTACCACAAACAACAGTACCTTCAACACTGCAGACAGAGAGGGGCATATTTACCATTTAACTAAAGAAAATCCAAATGGCTTTCCTGGAGTCAAATGTACTCTGAGACATATCTAAGGAATGAGTATACTTGTGGCAGCTAAAGAAATCTGACACTGTGTAATAAATGCTATTATGCAATGATGTTACACATTCTAGTAATACATTATGATTTGTTTGTTTTCCACTACGATGTGGCACAAGAAAATGAAACTCAAAACTATCTTGTTAGAATGCGACAAGTGATGACCCCAGTTTTAAATAGGGTTCTTCATTGAAGGAAAAGGTACAGCCATAAAAGTCATATTAGCTGACTTCAAATGGTTTACATCTCAAGATGAATCAGATTACACTGATTTAAGCCCAATTTAATTCAGGCAGGTTTTGAACCACAAGAATAAGGACATCCTTAGTACGTATTAATAATTAAACCAACACATACACAATTAGCAATATCCTATATAATATTAAATGTTTTCACAACTTGTTCTTGATTATTCTATATGTAGTCGATTTGTTGCTTTGTTTTTTAAAAAAACAAGCTCAACTTTATTTTACAATGTACTTTGTATTTCTAAGTATATTCTGTAATTATTTCAGTGAAGTAGGTACAGTTCTCCGATTTCTCTAAGAGCCAAATTCAACTGTATCTTCTGTTATCTGTTTGAATTCGTAATTGCCTCTGCCATCCATATGTAGGTAGTACTACAGGAAAGAAGGGGGGAAAATCAGTAACTTTAACTGGATATGAGAACCTTATGAAAACTAAAATATAGATTTCCTTATTATCTAAAGAGAATCAAATGTATAAACATCCCACAATCAGAATGCTTTTGCAACTCCACCACCAAGAGTCTGAGATACCAACAGGGTAAACTGTGCTAAATGCAAGACTTGTTCAAACAGGGCAGTCTTCACTGCTTTCTTCAGCCTGATTTCCTGGACAAGCTAAGACACTCTAACTAAGGCTTTTTATTTTTTTAAGTTAGCAGAGAGAAAAAAAGAGTTATTCAAAGAGCCACTATAACCCATCCTCTGAAGACACTTAGGGCAGCAGTTACAAAACCTTCTGTTTTTACTTAGTGGCATTTTACTTACAGAAAGATTTTTTATTTTTCCATTTTCTATATTGCTATTTCTTAGCAATATAGGCAATTCTGGCCCATACTGTCCCTTCGCATGACCACTGGCAGGATGATTGTTTTCCTACATGCCTATCTATACCTCCGAAAGGACAGGAAGGGTGAAACCCACGTCCTCTCAATGTCCTGTGGGTGTAGTGTTTATGAACTTCCAGGAAAACATAAAGGCTTGGCTATATTTTTAAGCTGCTGCTTCAATTTCTAGTTATTCAATTTCCTGTTTAAGTCATGAAAATGGATATATTATGTATGTGCTATAAAATATAAAAGCTGTTTTTAAAAGTCACACAGCTATACAGAATTATATTAAATTTTATTAAGTACACTAATAATGGCTACCTCTTTGGTTCTCAGGGCAATCTCAGAGATAGGCGGGCAAGGGTCAACAACTTCATTATACAAAGGAAGCAACTGAGGCTACAAACAATGATGCCTGAATCCAGGTTTCCTGACTTCAAATCCGACGCTCTTCATTTTGTCACCTGTAGACTACTATCAGGTGATAATCTAAACCCCAAGGTTCTCAAGAGTACCTTGTGACCTGCATCCCTCATGACGCTTACCCCAGTTCATTAAGCAACAAAGGTGCTTAATCAGTATGTATTTGGGGGCAAGATACCCTTACCATTGCTCCAATTTTTCTTAAAGCTCTTATTTTACCTAAAGTTTTTGTATCATCTAGGAAGAAAAAAAAGGAAAGTAGTAAAGAAGAAAGGAAAGAGGGAAGGGAAAAGAAAGAAAATAAAGGAACTAACACTAGGTTTACTTTCAAGTTTTGAGCACTTCACACTAAAAGCTGAAAATAAGTGCCATAGTGAGAAGGGCACTGCTGGGGCTGCAGAGGAGACAACTCACCTGCCCCAACCTAAACTCCCAGGAGCTCTGTGAGTCACAGTGACTCCGTACGAAATTCTGTTTATTACAGTGCATGATAAACATAGCTGGCATGACTCAAGCTCCCCTTTGCAGTCCTGGCCTCTACTAAAAATGTCCCTAAATTTTTTGCCTTCTAATTCTTCTTAAGACTTTTCCATCTCTGCCAATACTGGATAAGAAAAAGTTTACTTATCCATATGTGTTATAAGAATATACAAATTTCAGTCAGTTAGTATACAATAGTCATGAAACTAAAGAACCATTAATTGGTTTTCTAGTATCTCTGATACCTTAACTAAGGGTTGTTTATATAGATAGTAGCTTTCAATCCAAACTATGATATTTTAAAAAATTTCTATTTTGTTATTGTAAAACCAATGAAATCATTTTTTCCTTTAAGGTGTATGTTTATAAGGGAATACATACCATGAAATCTAAAATCATATTCACCTGAATTCATAAATTTAAATATAATCAACTTACACTGTACCATTCAAAGGAAGAAATACAAACCTCATGGTGTTTCCAAAGAGATTTTCTATGTGACACAGTGAAGAGGGTGATACCGACCTAACACAGAGAAAATGATTGGTTTGTATCAGTAACAAGGAGTCACACATTAAACTAATCTGTGTATTTTAAGCTGTCAAGATGCCTGTCTTCAGTGGCTATCATTAAAAATCAATGTCAGGGAGTACCCGTGGCTCAGTGGTTAGGGCACCGGCCAAATACACCGAGGCTGGCAGGTTCGAACCCAGCCCAGGCCAGCTAAACAACAATGACAACTGTAAAAAAAAAATAGCCAGGTATTGTGGAGAGCGCCTGCAGTCCCAGCTACTTGGGAAGCTGAGGCAAGAGAATCACTTAAGCCCAAGAGTTTGAGATTGCTGTGAGCTGTGACGTCACAGCACTCTACCCAGGGTGATAGCTTGAGACTCTGTCTCAAAAAAATAAAAATAAAAAAACAAGTAAAATAATTGTAAAAGAGAAAACTTACAACTGATGCCAAATGTTTATACTAATGAAATATATAGGACATCAACCACATGATAAAATGAATACAGTGGCATTAAGTGTAAGATTTTGTTTAGAGCAAAAAAAAATATCTCCTAGCATGTTTCCTATTTTATTGTGAAAAATACATGGAAAGAACATGAAGATGATAAAAATAGCAAAGGTTAAAATCAAGAAAAATTAACAGTATAGCAATGTCAATAGTCAACTTGCTTTTCAAATATAGGATCATAATCCCCTACTGGAAATTCTTGTTTCAGAATGTGTCTTGTTTCAGATTTTGGAAATGTATTACTTAACACTCTCATGGTTCTGAGGCAGAATTCTGTAATCAAACACATGGAAGTTTCTGTAGCCATACATATGGACACACCGACATTGAGACAAAGAATTCATATTCTTTTGTTAGTTCAGGCCAGGTTTTGTTACCCAAGAAGCTTGCTACAAAATTATTAAAATATTTTCGTCTTCAGAGTCTTCTGTTCTCACCAGGGATATGTCTCAAGGCTGAAATATACATGCTTAGGGTATCCAGGTAATTTCCATCACAATTTCTTAATTGTGTATTGTTTTCATTTTGATGGTAATTTAAAAAAACTGGCATCTAGGGGTGGCACCTGTGGCTCAAAGGAGTAGGGCACTGGCCCCATATACCAGAGGTGGTGGGTTCAAACCTGACCCCAGCCAAAAACTGCAAAAAAAAAAAAAAAAAAAAAAAACAACCTGGCATCTAGATCATTTTTACTGTGACATTTAAGTTGCTTACATTTGTGTTTACACTTCTGCTTGCACAAAAGTGATAAAACTTAATGTGTCTTGAGTTTGCATTCTTCATGAAAAGGTTCTTAAATTCATTAGGAATAAAATAAGTATACTGTCAATATGAATGAAACATATGTTTCAACTCTACAACACTTTTCTGATTTTTGAAAGTTCATTTCAGATATCATTTCTCTGTTCATGATTCTACAATAATCAGATTAGATGGTAGGCATTCTTTATATTAGAATTACTTAAGTTAAAATTCAAAAGCTGAACACAAAATAGAAGATGGGGACCTCAGATTCTATCTTTTCATAATAAAATTCCAATCCAGTGGCTTAGTTTCAGTACAATAGTATCATAGGTCTTTTTAACGCTGCAAATTTGAAATTGTGCTTAAATTTTGTTGATATTTAATTTGTAAAATTATGTTAGTTTTGTAGCTTTAAAAGAGCTCCAAGCTAAAGGAGTTCATACCTCATTTTATGTTCACACATGTTTAAAATTTATCATAGTGATTTAAATTATCACTGGGGCCCCATTTGAACTTTCTTTTTTAATGAACTTTTTTTTAATGACACCTATGTTTTATAGAATTTATATAACTTTAAGAAGGGACTTATATCCCATAGCTAGAACCTAACAGGAAAAATCACATGGTCAAAATACCAGTGAAGAGCCACTAAATCACTGATCATACAGAGTGTATGGTTTTATATATATGAGAATACCATAAACAGAGATCTCTAATACCTGTAAATCTGAAACCTGATATGGACAAATGAATAAAAATTATATATTACCAAAACTGCTGTAAAAATAGGAAATAGCCATTAAAGAGATAAAATCAGTAAACTCTTCCTACAAAAAATGAATGTAGCAAATTTATTATTTTATCATTATAACAGTACTTCTCAAACTTTAATGTATATTCGACTCATCTGGGAATTCTGATTTAGTAAAGCTGGAAATTCTGCATTTCTAGCCAACTCCCAGGTGACTAATCCTGCTGATCCGTGACCGCACTTTGAATCGTAGGAATTCATACTACAGTAACAGAACCTCCAGAGCTGACCACCACCTTACAGTGACCACCTCCTTAAATGGACTCAGTTTTTGTAGAATGGACATGTACCAAGTACCACTTAGTGGAACTTCCTTATGTTGCCCACCTCGTCAGGTTGACCAGTTTGTTACAGGCCCCTGGGTGGTAAGGTTCTGTAGTACAGACCTATATTTATTGTAAACTCCAAAAGAACAAGTATAAATCCTTAAAATACTTCTATACCTCATTTCTTACGAAGAAACTATAAAACAGGATATACTATTCATTTTCTCAAAATCTAACAAGTATATAGATGGTGGTAACAATTTCTCAAAGAAAAGAAAAATATCTGAGACTTTCAAATAATTGAAGAATGGAATGAATAGAGAAAGCCTCAGACACGGCTATTAAAAGTAGCTTTGGTAAAATATTGCTCTGGTCAAAGAATAAATAAATTAAAAATTACCAAGTAATTATTTTGAATTTTCTTGATAAAAAGCAAATGATGTTGAGGAAAAGTTAATAGAAGAGATTAAGAACAAACCAATTTATTATTAATTCAGAGTATAATTAATGAGGTAAAGGGCCATATATTTAAACTTTGTTTTTTTTTTGAGACAGAGCCTCAAGCTGTCCCCCTGGGTACAGTGCCATGGCATCACAGCTCACAGCAACCTCCAACTCCTGGGCTTAAGTGATTCTCTTCCCTCAGTCTCCCAAGTAGCTGGGACTACAGGTGCCTGCCACATGCCCAGCTATCTTTTGGTTGTAGTTGTCATTGTTGTCTGGCAGGTCTGGGCTGGATTCAAACCTGCCTGCTCCGGTGTATGTGGTTGGTTCCTTAGCCGCTTGAGCTATAGGCGCTGAGCCAAAGGGACATATATTAATATCTAGTTTCATACTGAAGAAATGGCTTAAAAACATATATAGAATGCATTTATAATTCTTCCTTATAGTCCTACTTAAGATTATCAGTTTAAAAATCTTTATTAAAGAAAAAACCTTTTGATGGAAATTCTGTTACTTAATAACCTGCGTTCTTGTCTTTGGACAGCTATTTGACTGAGTACAGGGAAAGCTGGGCAAGCAGTGCTGCGCCCACAGTGAGCCAGCTACTCACCTTCCGACAGTGACTGTAAATGTAGCCTTCCACATCCACACTAACGGCACTTGTGCATTCATCCAAAATGGCAAACTGGGGTTTGTGATAAAATAATCTTGCCATCTGAAATATAAAAAGAATTATTCTGTATAAAACACATGACATGCAGACCTAAAATTAATAAGCCAAAAATAAAGTTAAATATGCATTTGCAGTCTTACCAAGGAAAAATTATAAGAATTATTCTAAACCAAAAAAACCTACATCTGGGCAGTGCCTATGGCTCAAAGGAGTAGGGCACCAGCCCCATATGCCGGAGGTGGCGGGTTCAAACCCGGCCCCGACCAAAAACTGCAAAAAAAAAAAAAAAAAAAAAAAGCTACTTCCCAGAAATAGAAACAGTATAAACAAACAAAATTGTTTTTATTGTCATCTTGAACAAAGAGGAAAACATAATTCATGGGAAATATTTACTATTCAGAGTAAAACAAAAACATTAAGACCAATAAGAGATGGGCATTTCAAGGTACTATTAAAGAAAGTACTATTAAACAAACAAGATTAGAGGGTAAACATTTTAATCCAATTTTGGAATTCAGGCTATAAAAGCCGTAGGTGCCAAAAGGTCTTCGTGTTAAACATTATGTTGCTCCAGTAATGGTACCAATTAATACTCCCACCAATAATTTTTCATTTTACTTGTTTCATACCCTTGTTTTCAGTACTGGGTGTGTTTGCCTTTGTTAATTTTACAAATAAAATTAATACCAAGATTACTATAACTTACAGTTCTTAGATTATCGAGAATGCTAAACATTTTCCCATTATTTATTTTCCATGGATTGTTTATTCTGATCCTGTGTCTGACAAATATTCTGATTTGTCATCTGCCCCAACAAGGATCTGCACCTTGTGAGACCAAGGGGGACACTTTTCTCTCCAACAGTATACTCAGGTGATTACTTCCTTTTTTTTTTTTCTTTCTTTTTTTTTTTTTTCTTTTTTGGAGACAGAGTCCACTCTGTAACCCTGGGTAGAATGCCATTGCATAGCTCACAGCTCTAACCATTAGGCGCCAGTGATCTTCTTGCCTCAGCCTCCTGAATAGCTGGGACTACACCACCACAACACCCAGCTAGTTTTTCTATTTTTAGTAGAGACGGGGGTCTTGATCTTGGCTCAGGCTGGTCTTGAACTCCTGAAGAGATCTACCTGCCTCAGCCTCCCAGAGTGTTAAGATTACAGGCGTGAGCCACTGCCCCTGGCCACGATCATCACTTCCTTCTTGAGAGAGCGTCAGTGAAACCACACACCCAGGTTTCCTGCCACTTCTTAGCATGCTTTCTCAGTTTCTCTTCCACTTGATCTTTGACTGGGGGGGCTCTTTAGGGCTAACTCCTAGGTCCCCTTCTTTCCCTATATTCTATCTTTGTTAGTTATCTCATACAATCTTACAATTGCAAATACTACGGAGTATTTACATTTTATAAATTCCCAAAGTACATCCCTCATGCATAATTTTTTAGTTTCTAGGTTGATACATAAAAATTCCTATTTCAATTTTTACTTGGGACTCTCACAAGATTCGCAGACATTAAAAGTCTAAAACTCAAGCGTATTTTCTAGATTTCTCCCACTAAAATCCGTTCCTCCTGTAATCTTGGACATTTCAGAAAATGATGCCATTAAATACTTAGTCAAGCTGGTAAGCCAGGAGTCCTCCAGCTCCCCCACTTCTCCTCATCCCTTCCACCCTCGCCTCCACTTTCACAACGCATCAAGTCCACTCACTTTCCCACATCTCCACCCGCACGCCCTTAGCCCAGAGCTTGCTCACCTCCTGTCCAAACGACTACACAGCCTCTGACCTCCTCTTCTGCTCCTTCCCACTCCACTCTCGACATAACAAGGGAGAATCTCTCAGAAATGTCTGTCAGAGAACTTCAAACTACACTTTTTGGCTTAAAACCCCTCAACAACGTCCCATTTCACTTAGAATAAAA
Organism: Arctocebus calabarensis; assembly: GCA_963573935.1. Classification (NCBI taxonomy): domain Eukaryota; kingdom Metazoa; phylum Chordata; class Mammalia; order Primates; family Lorisidae; genus Arctocebus; species Arctocebus calabarensis. The sequence continues at coordinate 22,576 of CAUYON010141176.1, forward strand.
TTCAACCCCCTCACTGTGGCCTACAAAGGCCTGGCACTGCCTTCCTGCCCCTCACTCTCTAACCCCAACATTCTGGCCCATGTCACCTCCACTCAACTGCTAGGAACAGGCGCCTTGGGCCCCAGTGGCCTAGTTCATGTCATTCCATCCTTATGTCTCACAGGCCCTACTCTGCTTCTTTCATCTTTCAAACTTCTGCCTTATGTTACCTTCTCAAACAAACCTCCCCTGATCACCAGCCCCACCCAGGAGGTCCTTCCTCAACACCTCGGCAGCAATTCACACATCGTGAATTGAGTGTTTGTCTTTCTTTGTCTCCCTCGACTGTAAGATCCATAAAAGCAGAGACTCTATTTTAATCACTGCTGTATACTCTACACATACATGGCTAATGTGCAAATACCTGAAGAATGAATGACTTCTAACTTGTCTGAGATGAGGAAGGGAAAGCAGGAAGTACAGACCACCAATAAGTTCAAATGTGCAGAAAATGAAAGGTGTAGACCACAGGGGACATTTGGGTGAGGCAGAGTTTGCTTTTTAGATGACAGAGACCTGAAAATATCTTTCTGAAAGAGAAGGACTAGAAGAGATAAAATATAGGTGCATACCTGAAGGAAAGGATGTGATAAATCAGAGAAGGAGGGCCCATAAAACACAGGTGGACATGTCAGCCTTCCCAGAGGAAGGGTGGCATATCCCCCACAAACAGTGGGAGCAGGGAAGTCGGGGCAGACCAGCGCCGGGTTAATGAAGAGGAACGCTACGTGAATGCATTCCACACACGGCACCTCTGCGCTCCCACGGGACTCAGCCTGCCTCCACTGCCACACTCGCCACGTGGGGTGGGCATTTTCTTATGTGTGTGTCTGTCTCTCTCTCCCACTTTGCTGTCAACTACTTGATGCCACAATACAAGAAAGGTGTACAGTGAGTAGGTATATGAACACTGGAGTCCTAAAGTTTTCCTACACTTGACAACCTCCCCCAGCTTTAACTCCTTGTCTTTGCTTGGCAACCTAGCTAATTGAATTAAAGTTCAATTTCCTCTGCAAAATGGGCCATTCACAGTTCTTACGTGACAGTACTGGTGTGAGGACTAAATGAAATAACTTGTGTAAAGTGCGTGGCGTGTTTTCTACCATCTATTAAATACTCAATAAAAGTAACTTGCCATTTAAGTAAAATAATACCCTTTTTTCTTTAAAAAGTAGAAGACAGGTATTTTATCAAGTGTGATAGAGTATATAATGAAGTGCAGAACCTAAGTTTGGTAGTTTTTAAATGATTATCATGAAAAATGAGAGGCAGGGTAAAAATAAGAAAATGGTTGTGAGACACACCGTGATCCTCTCTAAGAGGGGAAGCTGTAAAGGTGCCGTGGCACTGAACCACACGTGATCCACACACGCGATGCACACGTGTGATGTGATCCACACATCTGACCCACATGTGTATCACTGTCGGACCTTATTTCAGCTGTGCTATGAAGTCTGGGTAGAGAGAGAAATACCAAGGTAAACAACTGCTCTTGGGTTGGGGCTTTGGGTAATATGATGAAACAGCCAGTGGATAAGGGAGTGGAGAGGAAGGGATCATTTGTTCATCCTTTAAGAAATACATCCTGAGGTATTTCCTGTGTGCCAGGCCCTGCATTATACTGTCTATACCAGGCAGGAAAAGCAGGCAGAGGCAGAAGGGGAGTGATCCATTTTAAGAAGAGGGAAGAATAAATATTTAGAGATCTCAGAGAGCGTGAAGAAGGGGCATATATGTCAATTTAAGGTAGATTTATAAGAACAGATTTTTTTTTTTTTTTTGTAGAGACAGAGTCTCACTTTATCGCCCTGGGTAGAGTGCCGTGGCGTCACACTGCTCACAGCAACCTCCAGCTCTTGGGCTTAAGCGATTCTCTTGCCTCAGCCTCCCTAGTAGCTGGGAC
>CAUYON010141178.1:0-23047 GCA_963573935.1 Arctocebus calabarensis
AAAGAAAGAAAGAGAGAGAGAGAGAGAGAGAGAGAGAGAGAGAGAGAGAGAGAGAGAAAGAAAGAAAGAAAGAAAGAAAGAAAGAAAGAAAGAAAGAAAGAAAGAAAGAAAGAAAGAAAGAAAGAAAGAAAGAAAGAAAGACTAGCTGGAAATTGTGGTTCATGCCTGTAGTCCCAGCTACTCCAGAGGCTGAGGCAAGAGGGTAACTTGAGCCCAAGAGTTTGGTTGCTATGAGTGATGCCATTTACCTGAAATTCAGTTTTAACTGAGTATGCTTTTATCTGGCAGCCCTATTCCTGGAGAATCTTGGGGAGTGAGTCATGGCTTGGGGACACTGACACTGGAGACTCGAACCCTGGTCTGAGGTTTGTAGGGAAACCCTTAAAGGGAAAAGGTCTGAGCACCAGAAGGCAGAAAGCAGAGGGCAGGGCTGAGTGTGGGAGTGTGGGAAGGACAGGAGCGAGTGCAGCCTGGGAAAGGATTCTGCCCTACATGACCCCCCCCATCTGCCCTTCCTGCCTGGAGCCAATTCTCCAATCTCAGCCCCCAGTCCCGCTGCCAAATCTCAGTACTCACTTGTCCAGTCGACTCTTGGACTGGTCAGGCTGCAACCGGAACCAGCCTTCCTCCTGCTGGGCCTCCCAGAGTCTCTGGACATTGACCACCACCTGGGGGTAGGGCAGATGAGGGTTCATGCTGGGGCTGGGACACTCGGGTCTGCTCCTTGCTAACTACCATTCTCTTAGTTGGTCGGAGTCCCTCCTAAGGGTCCTTGAGCATCAGCAGCAGTAGAGGGCAGTTACTGGTTCTGGAGGCAGGTGCACCCCAGGGCAGTGCTCACTTTGCCTAGGAAGTCATTTCGGCTGACAAGGTCCCAGTCCCAGGCCTCCACGCACAGCACTTCTGCAGCCCCCTCCTCTAGCTCAAACTCAAAGGTCTCATTCCAGCGTGGGTAGCATGATTTCTTCACAATCTGTGCAGAAGATGATAGAAGGGTGGGGCTGACTCCACAGGTCTCCTTAGCCCCAGCTAAGGGGAGGGCTGCTCCAAACACCTTCCTTGGCTCAGGGGCTCTGCAATAGCAGAGGTCAAAATGTCCTGTTCAAGCTCCACCCATTTCTCAGACAGGGAAAATTGAAGTCCAGGGTTGGGAAGGGACTGGTCCAAGGCCCCACAGCATTAAGAACCCATCCCTTTGGTGTCCTCCCCCAACACTAAGCCCACCACCCAGGCCATTTCTCAGGGATAGAGAAGGCAGGGCAGACCACCATTGGAGTTTTCAGGTTAATCCCACTCTGGCTGGGCTAGGGGTGAAAGGGTTTGGCACTAGAGGGGCTGAGACCTGCCACATTCCCCTCAGAGAAGTGGAACGCACTTCTCTGGGCCTGTGAGACTAAGGTCCCAATCTGACCTCCCAGGCGATGCTGAGGGCAGGGCTGGTGAGGTCGGAGCCTCCTGCCTCTCCTGGGCCCACTGGCCTCCTCACCGAGGTCTCCTGCGTCCGGCCATTGTAGCGCACTCGGACAAAGGGGTCAGATGCACCATTCCGGTCCTTTGGGGCTAGGTCCCTGGTGTTGGGGGGAATGGGTCATCCACTTGTCACCTAATCCCCCCCAACCTGTCACCACACCAAGCCAAAAAGGCCAGCTACATCCTGACCTGGGAGCTGGCTATGGGCAGCGTCCTTCTCCTTTCTGGGTCCCTGTTCCCACAGCTATCTCGTCAGTGTCCCCTACATGACCAAGACTCCCTCAAGGTGGAGTCTGTGACTCTATCTGGCTGTGTAGCTGCAGACCAGCTGCTACTTGTCACTTTGTGGGTGCAGGGAGGCAAGTGTCCAGGCTGAGCTCTCTGCACCCTAGGCAGCTGGGAGCAGGGGCAACTTCTCTGAACTTGAGTTTCCTCACCCACTGAGGCCTCGTGAGGTAATGGCCTTCTTTGAGGCCTGCCTCAGTAATGCCCCCCTCCTTGGGGAGAGTGAGGTGCAGCCCTGGCAGCCTTCTTCCCTCTCTCCACATGGAGATTTATAAAACTGTAGTCCAGTCACAGCACCTGCAGTCAGAGCTCTCTGTGGAAGAACAACAAAGCGCATGCCTCTCCGTTTACTACAGACATTATTATTCTGCCTGCTTCCTTTCCATATTTTAAGTTTCAGGCTTCTCATGCCTGCCTTTCTTTCACCCTCAAAACTGTCTAATTGGCTGGGCAAGGTGGCTCACGCCTATAATCTTAGTACTTTGGGAGGTTGAGGCGGGTGGATCTCTTGAGCTCAGGAGATGGAGACTAGCCTGAGCAAGAGCAATACCCTGTCTCTACTAAAAAAGAAAGAAAAACTAGCCGAGTGTTGTGGCAGGTGCCTGTTGTCCCAGTTACTCAGGAGGCTGAGGCAAGAGGATCACTTGAACCCAAGAGTTTGAGATTGCTGTCAGTAGGCTGATGCTGTGGCTCTATACCCAGGGCACAGAGTGAGACTCTGTCTCAAAAAACAAACAAAAAAAGACTGTCTAACAGAATTCTAAGGTTTGCCCTTGAAGATATGCCCAGGGAGATAAGAAACACATGTCCTCCTCTGCAGCAAATGGAGCTTCTTATTCTGACACAAGATCCCAATGGGTGCCATGTTGCCAAGGACAATTTGGAGAGGCCTGGATACACCTCTCCCCCTGCTGGGTCTTGCCAAGGGGAGGCCAGATTGGCCCAGCCACTGGGTCGGAGAGATTCTTGGAGAGAGGGGATGGGCCAGGAGAAATGCTTTGGCATTGCCCTTCTCCATGGGTGGGGATGGGTGCCCTGGAGAAGCAGCCCCAAGGTCCCAGAGACTGACCACATGTGTGAGTGGGTACACATGTGTGCATGCCCATATCCCAGATAGCCTGTGAGTGGCGGGGAGAGAGAAGGAGTGATAGTAGGGGGATGGTTGCAGCTCAGCCGAGGTCCAGCCATTTTCCATCCATTTCCATTTCCCAGGACAGAAAGTAAAGCCAGGGAAGCCACAAAATGCACAATTTGTGCAGCATCCAACCCACACCCCTCGTTTGCCAAAGAGAAATTTCCCTCCCAGTCAGGCTGGTCATCCCAGGGTGGGGGCACACTTGTTCCACAGGTGCTGGCTGGCTGGAAGCCTCCCTCCCACCCAGAAGGCAGGAAGGGACTCCAGGCATGTGGGTTTGGAGCCAGAAAGGAAGGCGCTTCTCACGGAGTGACTCACACCCAGGCCAGACGGGAGTGGAGCCTTCAGCTAAAAATACCATGGGGGTGGGGGCTGGCCGTGGCACAGGTGACTCAGGCCCACTGAGCCATCCAAGCCACTCTTCTTCCTGGGAGGAACCCCCATCCTGCCCATATGGAGATTCCAGCAACTCTTTTCACTCCTAACCCTACAAAGGACCTATACACACACACCAGGTCAAGTTCACTTTGGGATTAAAACTGAGGGAAGCATAGCCTTAGTGATAGGGCACTGGGGTCACAGTTAAGGGTTCCCCTACTCCCCTACCCCACTGCTCTATGATGCCTAAAGTTCTACCCTCAGAACATCACCCATCCTCTTGAGGGATGTACCTCTGGAGTTTCCTGGAGACCAGGGAACATCTTCAAGTCAGGTAAACCTCCCAGAATCTCTCTTGAGAATGGGCTTTGATGGGAGGAAGCCCAGAGACCAAGAGGCAAGGGTGCAGAGAGGGGAGGGGGGCTCTTCGATGGGATTCTTTGATTTCATGGGCCCCACTGCCTGCACCCCAGACCCCTCATCTCACCTGGCCTCCAGCACGGAGCAGCGCAGCCGGTGGGCCCGGGGCCCCAGCACCACCTCCAGCCGCAGGTGTATCTCACCCTGCACCTCCTCATCAGGGTCGACCTCCGTCAGGTGGGCCCACCCGCTGAAACCTGTGAGGCTGTGGCTGAGCCAGGGTCCTGGCCTTTTCTGGCCACACCTTTCACCCTCAGCCCTGCCAGACACCCCTCCATAATACCCTCAGAATCCCCTCAAGTACCTTTGAGGCAGGGACTGTCTTCCCTAGTGTTAGAGGGGAAACTGGGGGTCAAAGCCTGAACAAATGCAGCTGGAAGAACTGGGATTAGAAATTGAAGTGAGGGCCTGTGGCGTCCCTATTGTGCCACAATGCATTCAGTGGTTCTGACCCTAACTCATCATGTTTCCCTCAGTTTCCCCTTCTTAAAACAGAAGGAAAGATCAGGCACGGTGGCTCACACCTGTTATCCTAGCACTCTGGGAAACTGCTTGAACTCAAGAGTATGAGACTAGATCTGAATAAGAGCAAGACCCTGTCTCTACTAAACCTAGAAAAATTAGCCAGGCGTTGTGGCTGGCACCTGTAGTCCCAGCCACTTGGGAAGGTGAAGCAGGAGGATCACTTGAGGTCAGGAGATGGACACTGCAGTGAGCTACAATATAACACTGCACTCTACCCAAAGCAACAAACCAACACTTTGTCTCAGAAAAAAAAAAAGGAGAGGAGAGTGGGTCTCCCCAGGGCTCCTGAGAGGAGGGTCTGAGGCTATTTGCAGAAGCAAAAAAGGGACTCTGAGGAAAGGCCTCACTGGGGCCCCTGGACCCCAGACAGGCTGGCTGGAGCTGCAGGCAGGAGAGGCTTCTGTCCTGGCTGGAGCCAAGAGGCTCCGTGAGTCAGCAGTCTGCCACCTCCCCAGGCCTGCCCCAGTCTCACAGACAGGAGCAGGTGTGTGCTGGGGAAGTCGGTGAGAGGGTCACAGGAGCTTGGACACAGTGCCTGAAGCATTCAGGAACTCCTCTGAACCCTCAGAACAGCCCAGAGAAGCTAAGACCTGCCCAAGGTCATACAGTGAGGTTGGTGCAGGGCTGACCCCTCAAAACAATGTTTGTATCCCCGGGATAATCCAAGGGGTTCTCCAGCTCTGACTTGCTCCAGGACAACCCCTTAGACTTAGGACAAAGTGGCACTAGGACCCAGGCAGAGGAGACCCTAAGGGGTACAGCCCAACTAGGAGGAGGGATCCCTATACTTAGCATTGGAGTAGGAGGGAACAGGCCTCAGACTCCACCATTAGCAGCCCCTCTTCACCCTAGGGAAGCACCAGTCTCAAAGGTGGGCAGAAGAACACAGAGGCTGCAGGTGCAGGGAGAGCCATGGGCACAGGTTTCTGGGGAGAGTAGAAATGGCCTCCCCTGTGCACAGGACTTGAGGAGCCCAGAGGGAAGGTCTCTGAGTGGGAAAGAGGCAGGAGTGCACAGACCAGGGGCAGTGGGAGAAAGGGGAGAGGCAGGAGGCTCTCGAGGATCTTACCCTTAGGATGAAAGGCCAGGGTGTCCCGTGTAAGGCAGACCTTCCCGATAACGTCATCTCGGCTAGAGGGTAGAGATGGAGCCAGAGCTGAGCAGGGCTGCAGCACCTGCTCCCCAGGGACCTAGCACCCCCTCCCACCAAGTTCAGTGTCCCCTGTGGGGAGAACAGAGGTGGACACTCCAGTCACTTGCAGTGTGGCCCAGAGGAGCTGGACACTCTAGTGGGAATGTGATGTTTCAGTATATGAACCAACCTGTGCCTCCACATGCCAAGTTCATGCTCTCTAGGTGCTCATTTCACAGCTCACACACCCATGCACACGTGGTCCATACACACCTGTGCCTACACATGCACCCACTTGATGTGATTCATGCCCCGCAAATCCCTACTCTGTCCCTCCCAGGCCCTCTGGGCTCTGCCTCCCTCCAGGCTGCAAAAAGGATGTAAAGGGACCAATATCCTGACAAGGAAACAGGATGGAAAGCTGGGCAGATGTCTGCATCCAGGCTCCCGCTGAAGAGTGGGGGCACTCACCTGAGGGCATCCTCATCCATGACGTAGAAGGCCACGGCATGGAAAGTGGGTGGCAAATGCACCTGATACTCCTCACCCCAGAAAGGGCACAGGGTTTTCCACACAGTGGCTGTCCTGCAAGAAAGGACCCTCAGCACCCATCAGGCTGCTCCTAGACCCACCTTCCTTGCATCTCTCTCCCCTCCCCCACCAGCAAAAAACGGGCTCCGCCTTGGCTGCTTCCTCCTCAGACTCCACCATCCAGTCCACTGCCATTCACATGCCCTGGCCTCCCTCTCTGCCCTGGATGCACACAGGGTTAACCAGCTATCTTACATTTGGGGAAACTGAGACCACAGCTGACAGTAGCTGGCCTCTAGTCACAAGGCAGCAGTTTCAGGACAGTTCCAGAGCTGGGACCACAAATCTGGACTCCCACCTTTCACCCAGCTCTGGCCCCATCCCTCAGAGTCCGAGTTTTCACCTCTCGAGACTCAGCATGGTGTTGGGGTGGAGGAAGCTGAACCCCCCAAAGACCCAGATGGAACCTCAGGGGACCACTCTCATGCCAACCACTTCTCATGCAGGTCATCTGAACTCAGGGGCTTCGGCTTCCCTGTCTGCATTGGGATAATCAGAAACATCATGACCCACCCTCCTTGGTGACCATGGTTTGGAGACCCTTGAGAAAGGCTAGTCCCTGCCTGAAGGGGGATATAAACTGGGAGTCTGCAGCCTTGGTGAAAGGTGAGCACTGGGTACTCAGGTGGACAGAATAGCAGAATGGCTCTGGCCATGGACTTGAAGGCAGCGGCCTGGGTCGGGAGGGGACAGGAGAACAAAAACCTTGCCTAGAGATCAGGGAGACCACAGTGGAGGGATATCCAGAATAAGGGGTGCAAGCTGGGGAACAATCACTGTGGCACTGCCTCAGGCATTGGGGGGAAGGAGCTCAGGCTCTGGGGTCAGCCAGCCTGGCTTTGCCACTTAACTAGGTATGTAACCTTGAGCAAGTTACTTAGTGTCCCTAAACCACAACCTCATCTGAAAAGGGGGTTTGGTGATACAGTATCTAGCTCATAGTAGGAATTACACAGGCTGGAAAAAGTTAGCACAGAGTCTGGCACAGACAGCGCTCCGTAAGAGACAGCTGTGGTTACTGAGCATCCCCGGCATCATCTGTCTCTCTTGGGGACTGTCAAGACTGTAAAGATGAACAGAATCCGGTGAGAGTCTGCAATGAGTTAACACCCTGAGTTACCAGGAGCTCTTTCTCACCTCCAGCTCGTGTGGCAGGCATGGTAGGGGGGCCCCAGGGGAGTGGGCGCTCCAAGCCCTCACCCATCTCCTGCAAAATTCACACCCCTTTGGGAGCACAGTGGACGCTCACAGAGGTGTGTGCGGTACCTGATGATGGGCTCATTGTCCACCTTCACGATGCAGTAGGGGTCGCTGCTGCCGGTGCTGCAAGACAGATGGGCAGGGGGCGGGGCTGGAGGGAGGCCAGCAGGGGCGGGGCCTCCCGGGACCGCCCCTCCCTCTGCCGGGGGTTGGCGGGGGAGGCAGGGGAAGCTGGGGAGCGGAGGAGCTAGAAGGCCTCAAGACCCGGCAGGCTCAGGGTTTAGAAGTATTGAATCCTGGGCAGGAGCCCAAAGGCTCCACGGGCCAAAACACGTGCCCTCACCCTCAGCCTGGAGGGGTAGTGATGAGGGAAAGGAAGGAACCCGCACCACGTGCAGAGGTGGGGGGCAGAAGGGGAGAGACAGGGAAGGGGAGAGGGCGAGATACAGGGAGGGAACAGAAGGAAGGGGTGAAGGGGAGATGCTTGGGAAAGGATGTCCCCACTTCCTGTCCACTCCCACTCTATGCCTGCCTTGTCCCCAGTGTCCAAGCAACAGCCCCAGGCAAATTTCTGCACCCCTACTTTTCACACCAACCTCTAGCCCCTTCTCCCCCCGCCCCATGGCCAGACTTTGCTCCTCCTGGCCTCCCTCCTCCTGCCAGAATTATCTGTCCTCAACCCCCTTCTCTGAAAACTTTCCCCTGTCCCAAGGCAAGGATAAGGTTTCCCCTGTGCTGCCTCCCCCTTCATCCCAGAACAGCTAGTAATGTCTTCAGCTGCCTCCTCTACCTGCCATGAACTCCCTAAGGGTGGGGACCACTTTTGTGTCCCCAGGACCCAGCAGAGGGCTTGGCACAAGACAGGGGTCCCATAGGTGTTTACTGATTGGTGAATGAATGAGTGAACTAGCAAAAATATAGTCTACCCTGGAAAACTCTCAGCCACGTAGGAAAGGAGGAATGGGGACTGCTCAGTTTCCCCAGCCACAGGTTGGTGGCAGATCCCTGGGGTTAAAAGGGACCACCCCCAGACCCAGGGCTGACACTGGGCAAAGGGGAGGAAAAGAACTGTCTCTAGAACTGTTCCTCCCGCAGGCATCCATAAAAAGGAAGTGTATTTATATGCTGCAGATTGGGGAACTCCAAGTTCTGCCTCCCTTCTCAAAGTTAACTCTTCCTGCAGAGGAAGCAACTCGGGCACACATCTCCAGAAGTTTTCCCAACACAGACAGCAAATGTCTTCCTAGGCTCAGTTTTCCCACTTGTGAAGTGGGAATTGTAATCTCAGCTCACCGGTCAGCTGCCCTGGGTCCCTGAAATGATATGACAGGCCAGCCTCTCAAAGGTGCTAATGCTAACACTTCCTGAGACTCTGCTCCTTTGCCTGTAACCTCTACCCACCCCCAATCACTCAAGAGCCCTCTCTGCCAAGGAGTCTTCCACAATCTAGAATGCATCCCACCAGCCCAAAGTCAGGGGACTCCAGGGCTCAAGCAATGAGGCCCCTGTGCACCCCAGGTGTTGGGCTACAGGACCCAGGAGCCCCACTTGCATTTGTTCAAGGAGCTCAGAGGCAGCAGGGAGAGATTAGTCCTGGCTGAGGCAAGAGGGACCTCTCTGGGCTGTCCTCCACTACTGGGCTGCTATTGCTTCCTGGCCTGGGGGACCCTCGGGCCCAACAAATTCTTGTCTAGCCCAACACTGCCCAGCTCTCACGCAGTGAGTGAATGCATGAATGAATGTTGATGTCTGGGTCAGGGGGTGCAGACAGCATCACTGGAGTGGGCAAAGGCCTGGAGGCAGGAACGGAACTGTAGTGTGCAAACACTGTGATGAGCTGAGTCGCTGGATCAGAGGTGGGAAGGGGATAGTGTCAAGAGTGGGCTCAGGTCAGGTTTAAGGACTTGGGCCCAACCATGGTCTCTAGTGAACTGTGAGGACTCAGGCTCTGTCTACCACCTTCTGCCTGCTGAGGCCCCTGGGCCAGGCCCCTCTTCCACTTCTCCTTCTCCAAGCCAGTCAGTTGCCACTGGCCCAATCTGGCTCCCTGCAGGACCTCTATATTTAGGGCCCTGGCAGTTTCTAGACTAGAAGGAGGAGGACCAGGGGAAACCCTGAAATAGCTCTGGGTCTGTCCCCAGGGCCACTGGGCATGGAAGCCAGGGGGCCAGTGGTCACTATGACCCTTGGTTCCTGCCTAGCTGACCTAGGTGCCCAGGGATGGGAGGCAGTGGGAAGGAGAGTGGCAGAGCAAGCAGGCTCCAGAAGCTGCTGCTGATAGGAAGCACAGCACAGCTGAGCTCTGTGTCCCAAGAGGAACAAAAACTCATGAATGGAATCAGCAGGGAGGCAGGTGGCAACTGTGTGGGAATGACTACCCCCCTTAAAACTCTCTCAGTCAAGATAGGTCACAATGAAAGCTGGTGAACTGTCCATGGCTGGAAGGAGGCTGCTCAGGAGCTGGGCAGAGGGCTGACAAGGCACAGCAAAGCCCTGGTACTCAGTGAGGGCCTCCTATGATTGCCAAACCCTTGCTGTCCCTGAAGCCAAATGTTTTGCATGGGGTTGCCAAGGCTCAGTCCCACTGTGCCCCATAGCAAGGTGAGCTAAGATTCTCGGCCTGTCAACAGCAGACAGAGGGAGTCTGAACCCTGATTTCTCTGCCTAGTTGCTGTGTCACCTGGGCAAGTGGTTTCTACATCTTGAGCCTCAGTTTCCCCATCTGCAAATGAGGCTATCTACCATATACAACTAAAAAGGGGATTTAGTGAGAAGTTTCTCAACACTTTTCATCTCCACCTTTTATGGACAAGGTCCCTCAGGGCACAAGGGAATGCCAAGATGAAAGAACCACAGTCCCTGTCCCCAAAGTCAGGCTACTCCACACTATGGGCTGCCTCCAGCTGACCTCCATTGTTGGAGGGCAAGAACTACAACCATGGACCCTGCCCAGGGCACCAGAGAAAGCCCTGGGGAGAAGTTTAAGAGGGGTCCTGAAGGAGGAACAGTATTTTCTGGAGGCCTCTGAAGGAGAGTGCTAGAAGGCAGAAGGCCCTATACATGTGGAGGGCAGGGCTGTGCAGGGAAGCAGCTCAAATGGGAGGGGCTGAGTTTATGAGATAGTTTAAGAGACGGTTGACAGGTCAGAGCTGTGTACACCAGCCACCACAGGGAAGGATGGGGATAGGTGGTGAGTAAGGCAGGCAGGAGGCAGGGCAGGGGGCCAGGCAAGGAAAGAGATTCCTGAGGCCCTCTCCCTGGGGATAAGGACTCTTCCCCAGAGCCCCCAGCTGTGTAGAGCTGGGCTGGGCAGGGAACCAGGTATCTGGGTTCTCAGGTAGGAATAGCCTAAGGGATTTACCACCCTGGGCTGGTGAGAGCCTGGAGCCAGGCACAAGGGCCAGCTGCTTCAGGGATGGGGAGGGAGGCGACAGACGGAGGGGCTGCTCCTCCCAGCCACCACCAGCTAGAGGAGGCCAAGATGACCTAGTTACCACAGCAGTGGGGTGAGTGGGTGCTTAGAAGCTGGGCCTGGGGGCTGAGACCCTTCTCAGAGTTAATCTGCCTTCTGGACCAACAGATCTCATCGCCAGCTGCCACCCCACCTTTCTCAAGGTACGGAAACCCACCTTGAGATCACCTACCCCCTCCCTCACCCATTGCCATGGCAACTGCTGAGCTCGGCCTCATCAGGCCCAGGGGGCCTTGAACTGGAACTGCTTTCAGTGGAACTGAGCTTGCAATGCTGTGCTGGGAGAGAGATACCCACCCCCACCTCACCCCCTCACCCATGTGGGGCCACTTCTCTGCATCTGGGAGCCTGCTGAGGAGCCTCAGGGGTGGGAAGGCTCCAGCACAGCAGACTTTGGACTTATCCTTCCTCTTGGTTGCCTGCAGCCAGTGCCCTTCCAGCTTTGAGCTTTCTACCCTCCCTCTAGAGAGATTTCGATCTCTAGTTTATGGAAGGGGAAACTGAGGCTTCTAGAACATGAAGTCGCCTGAGGCTGCACATGAGGAAGCTGGGGGCACAACCAGGATGGGCAGCTGGTGATCTGGAGGCTTAACCCTGAGACCTACTGAGAAGAGTGGGACCCCTGAAACCTCCCCATATCTGGCCAGCGACCAGGGTAATCCCTAGATGTCAGAGCTTGTTAGGAGTCTTAGACTCAAGACCTTGCTCTGCCACTTGGAGTCAGAATTTCAGGTCCGTGAGCCTCAGTTTCCTCATCGGTAAAATGGAAGAATGAGAACTGCTCTGCTGGGGGCTTGTGAGGTTCAACAGGATGGCTCACGCAAAGCCAAAGACACAAGCGACAGCCGTCTCCCACAGTCTGGCCCTGTCCTGGCCTCCTGACCTGTACCCACTATTCATGCCAGTCTCCCCCTTCCCACGTGCACCACAGGAAACTCAGGGACAGCCCTTGTTTCAGGAGCATACTCTGGTACTGCGGGCTCCAGAACTACTGAGACAGACTCCTCATTTGTAGAGGGGCACTCCACCCCCTCCACCCTCACCCGGGGCAGTTCACCAAGACTTCTCCCCTGCAACAACGTCTCCCCCTGGTCAGCTCCTATCCTATTAAAGCCACTTCCCCTTGTGAGCCGAGATGTGCTCCCTCACTAACCCCTTGACAGATCCCCGCCCCCTCCCAGTTTCCTACCCTCTGACACTCTTCCTCTGCTGCCCTCGCTGTCTGAAACTCGCATCAAATCTCACCGTCCCCATTTTCCCTGCGCGTCCCCCACTGCTGCCACACTCCCACCGCTGTTCTACTTGTAGGTGGATCCCAAAAAGGTCAGGCGTAAGGGGGGACAGGGCCAGGGCCCTTCCCTGGAAAGTTGGGGCTCCCTCCCCCAGCCACGCTCACATGTCCTTGGCGGGCAGGTTCTTCCCCTCCACGATGCGGATGGTCAGCGAGCTGCGCTTGGCCATCGCGGGTCCGCGACGCGGGGTCCTGGCTGGGGGAAGCCGGGTGCCAGGCGCCAGGGTCCGGGACAGAGGGCGGCGGGCGGCGGCCGAGCGCTGGGCTGGGCGCCGCGGGGTACTGGCGGCGCGGGGCTGGGAGCGAGCGCGGGGGCTGGGGAATCGCTTCCACTTCATTCACCCCCGCCCCCGCCCCACGTGCGGGGGACACTGCGCCAGGGCAGCCCAATCCGCGGCCGGGGTACCCCGGGATGGGGCGGGGCCTTCCCGCTTATTGGCCGCCTGGGGCTCCAGGGCGGGGCCCAAGCTGAAGGGCTGATTCCCGGCGGACCCAGGACCAGCCACCAGGGGCTACCGTGGATGCTCGGTTCCCGGTGGCCCGAGCCGCGGTTACGTGTGGGCAGTGGGCGTGGTCCGAGGCGAGTACCGAGGCAGTAAGGGGCGGGTTTGTCTGTGTGCCTGGGAACACTCCGGCTGGGGGGGCGTTGGAGGAGGAGGCAGGTTCTCGCAGCGCCGGGAAGCCCTGCGTAGGTGTGATTTGAATGGATGAGCGATCGAACAGACGTAGCAAAGCCAGCGTTTGTGTGAGAGCCACCTGGACCCAGAAGGAGGGGGCGAGAGCCAGGGCAGCCCAGAGGTTTTGGGAACTGGCTTTCGAGTATAAAAGCCCTGGTTCGTTTTTGTTTTTTGAGCACCTGCTTGGGAGAAGGGGATTTCTCAACCGTCACCTCATTTACTCCTATATGTCCCCTTTCCCCGCCCCGAAATGGGAACCTGGATTGGGTATTCAGGTTCACAGAGGGAAGATTACTTGCTGGACGTCAAGAGGTCGCACAAATGGACTCCTGGCTGGACCAAGCTTGACTCGTGTGGCCTCTCCAGTACTCCTTGATGGCGGCTCTTTCCACTGGAGCCCAATCCTCCCAGACTATCCAGAGCTGAGTCTCTCGAATTGTCAGCCTTCGTGGTTCAGTCTGAGCAGCTGGCCTTCGGGGCATTACCCCAGGTGTGAGGGCAGACTTAGGTACCAGACCCAGCTCCATCACCTCTTTGCTGGGTGACCCTGGGTGGCTTCCCGAGAGTCTATGAACTGGTTCATGCAAGGTGATGGGTGTAGTAACACCTGCCAAATGTACGCAGGAGATAAGGTGTGTGAGGGTGTTCAGGCAGATTCTGGTTTCCGTTACATTGTTTTTTTTCCTGTTTCGCTATTTGTATGCCATACACTCACTTTGCCAAATCCAAAAGCTACTGAACGGCGCCTGTGGCTCAGCGAGTAGGGCGCCGACCCCATATACCGAGGGCTGTGGGTTCAAACCCGGCCCCGGCCGAACTGCACCAAAAATTAGCCGGGTGCTGTGGCGGGCGCCTGTAGTCCCAGCTACTTGGGAGGCTGAGGCAAGAGAATCGCTTGAGCCCAAGAGCTGGAGGTTGCTGTGAGCTGTGAGCACTCCACCGAGTGCGATAGAGTGAGACTCTGTCTCCACAAAAAAATAAATAAATAAATAAATAAAAAGAAATGGCATCTCACACTGAATGTGGCCAGATACAAATTCTACTCCCTATGTCTTCCTCACCCCAAAACAGTTCTCCCAGTCTTCCCTGCCCTAGTAAGCTGGGCAACTCCAGGCCAGAAACCATGAGGCCAACTTCATTTCTGCTCTGCACATTTCACACATTACCAGCAAATCCTATCCATTCTACTCTCAGAACATACCCAGACTCTTCATGACACTCACCTATTTCAAACTGCCACTGCCTCACCTGGATCCCCCATCAGCTATTCCCTGTTCTGCTGCCACCACACCAACTGCTCTCCAGAGTGATAGACACATCCTGTCCGTCCCTCCTCTGCAAGATGCTGTCTGATGGCCTACAGCACTCAATTGTAAATGTCAGAGCCCATAAGCTACCAGAACCACTTGGCCCCAGAACCCTTCCCTGACAACTATGCACAGTCCTGGGCTGGCCCTCACTCTCTTAAGACTGAATATGCTGCACATTTACTTATTTTTCTCACAAAGGCACTTTAATAGTTATTTATTTGTTTGAGACAAGAGTCTCACTATGTCAGCGGTGCCCGTAGCTGAGTGGGTAGGGCACCAGCCACATACACCGAGGCTGGTAAGTTTGAAGCCAGCCCTGGCCAGCTAAAGCAACAATGACAACTGCAACAGAAAAATAGCCAGGCGTTGTGGTGGGTGCCTGTAGTCCCAGGTACTTGGGAGGCTGAGGCAAGAGAATCGCTTAAGCCCAAGAGTGCCGCGGCATCACAGCTCACAACAACCTCCAACTCTTGGGTTCAAGCGATTCTCTTGCCTCCCAAGTAGCTGAGACTACAGGCACCTGCCACAATGCCCAGCTATGTTTATTGTTTTAATTGTAGTTGTCGTTTTTAGCAGACCCAGGCCGGGTTCCAAAGTGTCAGCCTTGGTGTACTTGGCTAGCATCCTAACCACTGAGCTACAGACACCGAGCGAGCACTTCAGTATTTAGCAGATCTTCACTATTCCAAGCAACAATTCAAAGGATAGAGCAGGGTTCCCCTATGCAGCCGTCTGGTGCCCCAGGCTCACCTCCTACTCAGCCGCTCTTCCCGTTCCCTCTCCTCTCTCCTCCTCAAGCGATCCTGATTTCTCTTCTCTTGCTTTTCAGCCACAGTTTTCTAAATAAATGAAAAATGGGGAAATGAGAAGAGTAAGTTACACAAAGTAGAGTGTGAATGCTGTTTAATGAAGCACTTTAAAATGATGTCAGTGGGTGGCGCCTATGGCTCAAGGAGTAGGGTGCCAGCCCCATATAGGGGGGTGGTGGGTTCAAACCCGGCCCCAGTCAAAAACTGCAAAAAATAAAATAAAATAAAATAATAAAATAAAATAAAATAAAATGATGTCAGTACTGGCAATTTAAAAATCAAAGAAAAAATCCTTGGAAACAGGAATACCTTTATTTTTAAAGCTTTGTGATCAAAGGAGAAGATAATGCATGAAAAAAACTTCATTACATTGTAAATATCTGGGGCCAGCACTGGCACAGTGGCTCACGCCTACAGTCCTAGCACTCTGGGAGGTCAAGGTGGGTGGATACCTTGAGCTCAGGAGTTCAAACCAACCTGAGCAAGGACTAGACCCTGTCTCTACTAAATATAGAAAGAGGAGCCAGACCTTGTAGCCAGCATCTGTACGGGATCCTGAGGCAGAAGGATTGCTCAAGCCCAGGAATTTAAGGTTGTTGTGAGCTATGCTGCCACAGCACTCTATCCTGGACAACAGAGCAAGACTCTGTCTAAAAATAATAATAATACTTAAACTAATCAAAGAAATGAAAAGACAACTGCAATTACAAGACTCTTCAGGCCTCCAGAACATAATACATTAACGTACCCTCAACTGATCAAGCTTTTCTCGGATCTGAATGAACCCCAAGTGTAACTTGCCCCCGAAGTGGTCTGCTAGACGTCGGTCATTATCATGGAGACCAAGGTAGGCTGAACAGACCTCACAGACACGCAGCTTCTGCTGTTGAAAACTGGATGCAGGCATGGAATTTCTGTATTCTTCCTGGAGAAAGGGAACAGAGAGGTTAAAGTGAAGTATATGGGACTGCCTCCACGTACACAATCTTCAAAACAGAAATATCTGATAGGATAACAGAAGTGAATTTTAAGTCTCTGTTCAGAATGATGAAAGCGTTATAAGAACCTGAGAAGGGAGAATCTTAATAAATAATACAGAGCAGGTCCTGGGGATTATGTCCCAATGTCCAGGCATGGCATCCCAGCATAGCCCATAAGTTAATACATTAGCCACTTTCTCAAAAGAAAAAAGTGTGTGTGACAGAACAGAACAAACCCAACTCTGTCCTGAAGGCACTGCAGAGTCTTGAGTCCAATCACAGTAAGCATCTCACTCAGCCTTAACGCAAAATATACCAAACAGAAATGGAAAGAAACCAGGGTCACAATTACTGCTACTAAGTATTCCTTCAAGATCCAGATTTAAGAAATGCATTTCCTTTTTTTTGAGACAGAATCTCAAGCTGTCACCCTGGGTAGAGTGCCTTAGCGTCATATCTGACAGCAACCTCCAGCTTGGGCTCAAGCAATCCTCTTGCCTCAGTTTTTCTATTTTTAGTAAAGATGAGGTCTCACTTTTGCTCAAACTCATGAACTCAAGCAATCCCAGAGTGTTAGGATTACAGGCATGAGCCACCACGCCTGGCAAAAAAAAAAAAAAAAAAAAAAAAAGAAAGAAAGAAATTCACTTCAATACTCACTTATCCCTTTTTTAAAGGAAACGTGAACATAAGTAATCTTCCACTGATTTACACATTTTGGGCGATGCCTGTGGCTCAGAGGGTAGGGCGCCGGCCCCATATACTGAAAGTGACGGGTTCAAACCCAGCTCCAGCCAAACTGCAACAAGATAAAATAGCCGGGCACTGTGGCGAATGCCTATAGTCCCAGCAACTCAGGAGACTGAGGTAAGAAAACTGCCTAAGCCCAGGAGTTGGAGGTTGCCGTGAGCTTTGACACTGCTCTACTGAGGGCAATAAAGTGAGACCCTGTCTCTTAAAAAAAAAAAATACATACATTTAAAACATTCCCTGGGAAATGCAAATTAAAGTCACTCCCACTAAACTTGCAAACATGTAGAAAAGCAGACACTCTCGGCTTGGCGCCCATAGCACAGTGGTTATAGTACCAGCCATATACACCAAGGGTGGTGGGTTTGAACCCAGCCCAGGCCAGCTAAACAACACTGAGAACTGTAACAAAAAATAGTCGGGTGTTGTGTCAGGCGCCTGTAGTCTAAGCTACTTGGGAGGCTGAGGCAAGAGAATCACTAAAGCCCAAGAGTTTAGGGTTGCTGTGAGAGGTGATGCCCTGGCACTCTACCCAGGGTGACATAGACTCTGTCTCCAAAAAAAAGAAAGAAAGAAAGAAAGAAAAACACTCTCATACATTACTGGTACAAGTTTTAGTTGGTACACCTGACATGGAGAACAATTTAGTAATCTACTTTTTTTTTTTTTTAAGAGAGTCTCACTTTGTTGCCCTCAGTAGAGTGCCGTGGTATCACAGCTCACAGTACCCTCCAGGTCTTAGGTTTAGGCAATTCTCTTGGCTCAGCCTCCCAACTAGCTGGGACTATCAGTGCCTGCCGCAATGCCTGGTTATTTTTTTGTTGTAAGTTTGGCCGGGGCTGGGTTCACACCTGCCACCCTCGGTATATGGGGCCAGCACCCAACTCATTGAGCCACAGGTGCCGCCCTAGTAATCTGCTTTTCAAAAAGGAATATGAAGAACTCAGAGCCCATAGCACAGTGGTTACAGTGACAGTCACATGCACCAAGGGTGGTGCACTCAAACATGGCCTGGGCCAACTAAACAATGATGACAACTGCAACAACAACAAAAAAACAGTCAGGGGCGGTGCCTGTGGCTCAGCGAGTAGGGCGCCGACCCCATATACCGAGGCCTGCGGGTTCAAACCTGGCCCTGGCCGAACTGCATCAAAAATTAGCCGGGCGCTGTGGCGGACGCCTGCAGTCCCAGCTACTTGGGAGGCTGAGGCAAGAGAATCACTTGAGCCCAAGAACTGGAGATTGCTGTGAGCTGTGACTCCACAGCACTCCACTAAGTGTAGTAGAGTGAGACTCTGTCTCCACCAAAAAAAAAAAAAAAAAGTCAGGCATTGTGGCAGGCACCTGTAGTCCCAGTTACTTGGGGGGCTGAGGCAGGAGAATCGCTTGAGCCCAAGAATTTGAGGATGCTATGAGTTGCAGCACTCTACCAAGGACCAAGGGCAACGTAGTGAGACTCTGTCTCCAAAAAAAAAAAAGGGTACATGTGAAATTTACAAGGTATAAAATATAAAAGTCTTAACACAATAACTAAGAAATTGCCATGAAGGCTGTGTTAACCAGTTTGATGAAAACATTTCAAATTGTATATAAAACCAGCACATTGTACCTCAAGACTGCATTAATGTACATAGCTATGATTTAATTTAAAAAAAAAAGGGAAAATGAAGGACAGGGCGCAGTGGCTCACATCTATAATCCTAGCAACGCTGGGAGTCCGAGGCAGGCAGATTGCTTGAGCTCAGAAGTTTGAGACAAACCTAAGAGCAAGAACTTGTCTCCACTTAAAAAAAAAGAAAAAAGAAAACCTAGTCGGGTGATGTGGTAGATGCCTGTAGTCCCAGCTACTCGGGAGGCTCAGGTAAGAGGATTCTTCATGCCCAAGAGTTTGAGGTTGGGCGTGAAGAGTCTCACTCTGTCTCAAAAAAAAAAAAAAGACAGGCTTAGCACCTGTGGCTCAAGCGCCTAAGGCACCAACCACATACACCTGAGCTGGCGGGTTCGAATCCGGCTGGGCCCACCAAACAACAATGACAACTGCAACAACAAAAAAATAGTTAGGCATTGTGGTGGGCACCTATAGTCCCACCTACTTGGGAGGCTGACGCAGAAGAATCGCTTGAGCCCAGGAGTTGGAGGTTACTGTGAGATGTGATGCCACAGCACTCTACCCAAGGTGACAACTTGAGGCTCTGTCTCAAAAAAAAAAAAAAAAGAGTGGCACCTGTGGCTCAGTGAGTGGGGCACCAATCCCATATACCAAATGTGGCGGGCTTGAACCTGGCTCCGGCCAAACTGCAACAAAAAAATAGCTGGGCATTGTGGTGGGCACCTGTATTCCCGGCTACTCGGAAGGCTGAGGCAAGAGAATCGGCTAAGCTGGAGGCAGCAGTGAGCTGTAATACCGTGGCACTCTACCGAGGGTGATATAATGAAACTCTCTCTCTTGAAAAAAAAAAAGACAGGCAAATCCTATTGCAAGACTAATGTTGTCCCACAAACAATGCTGCTCACACTACAAAAGTTGGACTTGGAAACTCTGCCATCTAACATATTCACCAGACCTTGCATCAACTGCTACTCCTTCTTTCAGGCTGTGGGCCACTTCTTACTCAGAAAAATATTCAATTCTCAACAAGCTGTGGAAAACACCTTTCTCAATTTCACAGTCACTCACTCTGCTTCATCACTGCTGGCATACTCAAGCTACCCTTGAGATGGGAGAACTGTGCTGGTGGTTTAGGCACATATTTTGATTAATTGTGCTGCTTCTTATTTTAGGTATAACATGCTAAACTTCAAAATCAGACATTTCAGATTTAATGACTTACTACGGCAGCATTAATGTAGGATTATTAAAATGCACATCACACACACAATACCTTCCACATGCACAGTTTAAAGGTACAGATGTGTAATACAGTAAAGACAGAACTGAAGAACATAATGCTGAATACAAACTAATACCTGCCTCTGGGTAGGAAGAGAACTGGGACTAGAGAGAAAAAATAGTAGGAACCTGAATTTCCACTAAAATATGCTACATCTTTTATTAAAGGGAAGGGGAATTTAGAAAAATATGAATACACAAATATTTGTGATATTATTCTATCCTCTTCTGATGTTTTGAAACTAATACTACCCTATAACATCTTTCAAAATAAATTCTAATTATGTAGTGTGAAAAACGGTAATCACAAAAGGTTACATATTCTATGATTCTATTTGCATAACATTCTTTTGAGACAGAGCCTCAAGCTGTTGCCCTGGGTAGAGTGCCATGGCATCACAGCTCACTGCAACCTCCAACTCCTGGGCTTAAGCAATTCTCTTGCCTCAGACTCCCAAGTAGCTGGGACTATAGACGCCTGCCCCAACACCCGGCTATTTTTTGGCTTTAGTTGTTATTGTTGTTTGACAGGAGCAGGCGGGATTCGAACCTGTATGTGGCTGGCACCTTAGCTGCTTGAGCTAGAGGCACCAAGCCCAACATTCTTTTTTTAATCTTTTCTTCTTTTTTTTTGAGACAGATTCTCCATACGTCACCCTCAGTAGAGTTCCACTGCGTCACAGCTCACGGCAACCTCCAAATCTTGGGCTTAAGCGATTCTCTTGATTCAACCTCCCAAGTCCAAGTAGGTGGGATTCCAGGTGCCCACCAAAACACTTGGCTATTTTTTGTTGCAGTTGCCATTGTTGGTTAGCTGGCCCAAGCTAGGTTCGAACCTGTCACCCTTGGTGCATGTGGCTGGCACCATAACCACTGTGCTATGAGCGCTGAGCCTGTATAACATTCTTTTTTTTTTTTTTTTTTGAGCCAGAGCCTCAAGATGTCAGAGTGCCGTAACATCATAGCTCACAGCAACCTCCAATTCCTGAGCTCAAGCCAGTCTCTTGCCTCCGCCTCCCAAGTAGCTGGGACTACAGGCGCCCGCCACAACACCTGGCCATTTTTTGGTTGCAGCTGTCATTGTTGTTTGGCGGGCCCAGGCTGGATTCGAGCCCGCTAGCTCAGGTGTACATGGCTGGCGCCTTAGCCCCTTGAGCTTCCAACTCTCCCAGGGATGAAGAAGAAACAGGAACAAATAGTGAAACCAGTACTGATGTGACCTTTGTAAGATACACTCACATAAGCTATTACACCAACTCTTCAATAATCCTCTGAGGTAAATGAGCAAGACTGCTTTCTACAGATGAAAATTATGCTCAAAAATGGAAAGTGACTTGTCTGAGGTTATTCAAGATGAGTGGCCAAGTGTAGACAGAAACCTGTGTGTGCTCTGACTACAAATCCTATGACTCTGTCAATATACCACCTTATTCCCAACACCTTCGCAATATTTAAAAAATGGAGGGACAAATAACTTCCAGTTCATAATGAAGCATGTAAGGAGCTTAGAAGCTACTTCTCCATTCTAAAAAGAAACAAAAAGCTGAACAAAAATCACTTTTTTAGATGTCACAAAAGTGTGTTCACGGGCAAACTGCTGTCCCTAAAACTAGAAAAACAGGTGCACACAGAAAATTACAAGCTTACTAGAGCAGAAACAGCTCTGGAGTAGGAAAACCTAAACTGTACTGACAAATTTTTCGAGGCTCAGTGTGCACAAGTCCAAGAATTATGCATCTTTAGGGGGACCCAGTCATAGAAGAATCCCACACTTTGATGTATTTTACTTCTAAGAACCCTGCCAGGTTCTCATAGTAAACATCAGAGAAAAACTGCCCATGCTTCTGAAAAGGAAAAAGGAAAGGGAACTATATTGAAATACGCCAGAGCTGGGCAACACCCATAGCTCAGTGGGTATAGCACCAGCCACATACACCAAGGCTGGTGGGTTTAAACCCAGGCCCAGGGCAGCTAAACAACAATGAGAAATGCAACAAAAAAATAGCCAGGCGTTGTAATAAGCTCCTGTAGTCCCAGCTACTTGGGAGGCTAAGGCAAAAGAATCGCTTAACCCCAAGAATTTGAGGTTGCTGTGAGCTGTGACACCACAGCACTCTACCAAGGGCAACATAGTGAGACTCTGTCTTAAAAAAAAAAAAAAGAGGGTGGCACCTGTGGCTAAAAGGAGTAGGGTACCGGCCCCATATACCTGAGGTGGTGGGTTCAAACCCAGCCCTGGCCAAAACCTGCAAAAAAAAGAAAGAAATATGCCAGAGCCCTCTTTTCTTAACAAGGCTCACTCTCCAAAGGCCCCATCAAAGGCTTTTATCAAAGGCCAACTTACTAGGAGGAAGGATAAAAACCAACTCTGGTGCACCACTGAAGGGGGGAACTGAGAAGCACGTGCAAAGCTTACAGCCTGGCGAAGACCCACCAAAAGGCTGAAACCTCATGTCAGGACTAAGAATGCTTTCCCTCAG
Organism: Arctocebus calabarensis; assembly: GCA_963573935.1. Lineage (NCBI taxonomy): Eukaryota > Metazoa > Chordata > Mammalia > Primates > Lorisidae > Arctocebus > Arctocebus calabarensis. The sequence goes on from CAUYON010141178.1 coordinate 21,796, forward strand.
CCATATACACCACCACCGCATCACTAGCTGCCTATTACAGCAGTTCCTTTTATCCAGTGCATTATGCCTACTTAACAAGAAAAAATTACATGGCATACTAAAAGGCAAAACCCATGGTTTGAAGAAAGACAGCAAGGGCAAGGATCAGAATCAGACTAAGATATGGCAGAGATACTGCAATCATCAGATCAGAAATCTAAACTAGCCTTGACTAATATGCTAAGGGCTCTCATGGATAAAGGAGGATGCAAAAACAGGTAAGCAGAAGATGGAAAGAACCAAAGAAATGCGAGAGATCAAAAACACTATAGCAGAAATGAAGAATGCCCTTGATGCACAGCTGAAGAAAAATTCTCAGAGTTTGAGGATATAGCAATAGAAACCTCCAAAACTGAAAAGCAAAGAAAAAAGAAAAACAACAAAATATCCAAGAATTGCAAGACAATTCCAAAAACCAAAAAACAGGCTTGGTCCCTGTAGCTCAAGCGGCTAAGGCACCAGCCACATACACCAGAGCTTGGTGGGTTCAAATCCAGCCCGAGCCTGCCAAACAATGACAACTACAACCAAAAAATAGCCAGGCTTTGTGGCAGGTGCCTGTAGTCCCAGCTACTTGGGAGGCTGAGGCAAGAGAATCGCTTAAGCTCAGAGTTGGAGGTTGCTGTGAACTGTGACGCCATGGCACTCTACCCAGGGCAATAGCTTGAGGCTCTGCCTCAAAAACAAACAAACAAAAACACACATGAGACAAAGAAGAAACCCTGAGAGAAATGAAAAGTACATTAAACCAGGCTTGGCGCTCATAGCTCAGTGGTTAGGGTGCTGGCCATATACATCAGGGCTGGCAGACTGGAACCTGGCTGGGCCAGCTAAACAATGACAACTGCAACAGAAAAAATAGCCGGGCATTATGGGAGGCGCCTGTAATCCCAGCTAGTCGGGAGGCTGAGGTAGAAGAATCGCTTGAGCCCAAGAGTTTGAGGTTGCTGTGAGCTGTGATGCCACTGCACTCTATCGGGGGTGACAGTGAGACTCGTCTCCAAAAGAAAAAAAAATTTTTTGGCTCAGCACCTGTGGCTCAACGGGCTAAGGCGCCAGCCACGTACACCTAAGCTGGCGGGTTCGAATCCAGCCTGGGCCCGCCAAACAACAATGACGGCTGCAACCAAAAAATGGCCAGGCGTTGTGACGGGCGCCTGTAGTCCCAGCTGCTTGGGAGGCAGAGGCAGGAGATTCGTTTGAGCCCAGGAAT
>CAUYON010141185.1:0-11382 GCA_963573935.1 Arctocebus calabarensis
GGCGCCTGTAGTCCCAGCTACTTGGGAGGCAGAGTCAAGAGACTCGCTTGAGCCCAGGAATTGGAGGTTGCTGTGAGCTGTGATGCCACAGCACTCTACCCAGGGTGACAGCTTGAGGCTCTGTCTCAAAAAAAAAAAAAATGGGAAGGTCAATTTGGGCTCTAGTAAATGGGAAGGTTTTGGGCAGTGCCTGTGGCTAAAGGAGTAGGGCACTGGCTCCATATATTGGAGGTGGCAGGCTCAAACTCAACCCTGGCCAAAAACAGCAAAAAAAAAAAAAAAAGGAAAGTTTCATAGAAGTACGTTTTGTTTTATACTTTATTGAGGTACAATTTACATACTACACAATTTACTCATTTAAAGTATAAAGTTCATTGTTATTTTTAATATAACCTCACAGAGTTGTACATCCACAATCAATTTAAGGACATGATTATCACTCTACAATTCTATAGGCATTAGCAGTCATTCTCAATTTCTCCCCAAATTCATAGTCTTCAGCAACCATTAATCAGCTTTCTGCTGTTATGAATTTATCTATTCTCGATATTTCATATAAATGTAAACATAGAATATGTGGTCTTTTGTGACTGGCTTCTTTTTTTTTTTTTTTTTTTTTTTCTGAGACAGAGCCTCAAGCTGTCGCCCTAGGTAGAGTGCTGTGGCATCACAGCTCACAGCAACCTCCAATTCCTGGGCTCAAGCGAGTCTCTTGCCTCCACCTCCCAAGTAGCTGGGACTACAGGCGCCCGCCACAATGCCTGGCCATTTTTAGGTTGCAGCCATCATTGTTGTTTGGCGGGCCCAGGCTGGATTCGAATCCGCCAGCTTAGGTGTATGTGGCTGGCGCCTTAGCCTGCTGAGCCACAGGCGCCGAGCCTTCTGTATTCTTTTCTGTGAATAAATTCTGTCTTACCACTAGGGGGTGGGGGGAATAATGTAATGAAGAATAATAAAATACATGTTAATTGAAAAAAAATATATATATATATCATCATTGCACACAACAGCTGAGTTAAATAAACTGTTTAGCTGAAGTTTTCATCCTGATTACAAATGAAGGGTGTTATGCATACAATAGCTTGGAAAAAGCCTCTAGGGACGTTGGGAGATTTTTGTTTGGGACAGATGTCTGCTTTATTAGGCATATTATCTCCATCAGTTTTACAAACCATTGTTCTCAACTCATAAACCCGGCTTATGATCCAAACAAAAAGTAATTTGTGGAGGGGGAAAAGAAGGAAATAAAAAAAGAATTAATGAACGAGGGAGTTTAGTCGTTCCCTGTGTCTCAGCTTTCGATAGCAATTTGCTCTGTGTGTTCATTTAAAGGAAGTATCTGTGGGCCTCGAATGCATAGAGTGAATGTGATCTGCAAGGAGGGACTCATCTTTTCAAATTCTTGTGGGGTCCCTGTAAGGCTGAGAAGGAGAGAGTGAAGACAGGAAGGGTTGATGAGAGCGAGGAGGAAGTGCTGTAATGAAGTTCGGGCAGAATTCTTGGGGAACAAATAGAGGATGGAAGAGCATGGGCCAAGAACATATAATCACCAGAACTGCAAAAGTCGGATAATACCTGTTGCTGGAACAGTGTAGGAGAAACAGAAATTCTCAGGCTCTGCATGTGAGTCTGTAAATGCCTACAGCCACCTTGGAAAACAGCCTGTCATTATATAATAACACTGAACCTGTTTGGTGGCCTGTGCTTCCACTTCTAGCTCCAACTTTTTTTTCCTCTGCCACACCTTGGAGGAATAAGCATTATCTTGGGCCACTCATTAAACACACAAACACTAATGAAAGCTGACTAGCAAAGAAAGGTCTTTGCATATTTTTCGTGACATCTGACACCACAGATAAGCAAAACAAAAAGAAAAAATCCTCACAAAATGAGAGTGCAACCCATGGGCCACAGGCCCTGGTATACCCTGGAGAAACTCTAGAACCTGTGCCCCCAGAGCCACGCGCTATACAGGAGAGTAACAGCATTGCTCATCATATCACAAAAAGAAAAATTGAAAAGTGGTGAAACAACCCGTAGGTCCATCAGCAGGAGAGTGGACAAAAAAGCTGTGACTTCAGACACTGGGCACAATACTACAGTGAACTACAGCGATATGCATTAATGTGGCTCAACCACAAAAAGACAATGCTAAGTAAGAAAGCAAATTACCAAAGAGTTTAGGCATAACTATGATTTAATTTATGTAAAGATGAAAAAAAAGACAAAGGTAAACAATGTATGACTTAAGGCTAAATACATATCCATCAAAACTATTAAAGTAAATATCCAGAAAATGAGTCAAAAGACTCAAAATAGTGACTGCAAAAGTGCTAGTCATATTTTATGCCTTAAAACCAGAATTTATTGTATTATTGTTTAAACTGTACAAATGATTATATACTCTTTTATAAGCATTATTCATTTAAAAATTTTAAAAAGTATTTTTAGGGTGGCACCTGGGGCTCAAAGGAGTAGGGTGCCGGCTCCATATACCAGAGGTGGTGGGTTCAAACCCAGCCCCAGACAAAAATTGCAAAAAAAAAAAAAAAAAAATAGTTTTAAAACAAAAGTAAACAGAGATGGTAAGAGCTGACTGGTAAGGGGGGAGGGAAAGAGGAGAAAGTCTCATATCAAAAAAAATAAATTAAATAAATAAATAAAGTCTCATATCAGCTGGACCAAGAAGATTGTTCCAGACCTAAATTTTTCAGTTCCACTCAAACACAACAGGTGATGCTAAAAAAGGAAGGGCCCTGAAGCTCATGGGTCCATAAACCTCCATCACCCTCAGTGGTTCTCAACCTTCCTAATGCTGCAGCTCTTTAATACAGTTCCTGTGGGTTGCAACCCGCAGGTTGAGAACCGCTGCTAGGGTTGTATAAGTGTGCGAGTGACAAGCACCTGTGGATCTGAGTATCCACAAAGTCTGCTGGAACCAATCAATCAACCCTCCCTGGATCCCATATCTAACAGCTCAGTAGCCACCTAGGGAAAGACAACACTACACCTGGAAGTAGGCAATTAACATGTATTTACTGAAAGAACCAGACATACCAACTTACAAATAGAATCATTAACCATTTTCTCTTCATTAACAAGAAGAGAAGAATGTGAGATTTGGCATCGATAGTGAGCTTTTGTTGTCTTTGCTTTCCTTCACTTGAAAACAGATGGGTGAATGTACGGGCATGTGATCCAGGTTGGTCCAATAATCTCCCCTCTTGCCAGGCTCACACCTGAAGCTTCTGGCAGCAGAAGAACCAAGACATGGGAGAGTCAGGCTCCTGCAACCCGATTTAAATCCCTACCCCAGCTGTGCCTGAAGACCCACTCCGCCTGTCCCTTTCAGTTCAATGACTCAATAAATTTCCTTTCTTGCTTATGACTTGGAGTTGTTTTTGGTCTTTTGCTTTTTGCAATTATAAGTTCAGTCTATTTCAGAGGAAGGACTGGCTTCCCTTAGGAAAAACACAGGTCTAAGTTTTTATAGGAATATCTCTTAACTTTTCGCATCTTCTAACAGTTTTCTGGTTCATTTTGGTAACTCACCTTTCACCAAGTAGGACATTCGATAGATTTATAAATGAGGGAAAGTCCAGTGTGTTCATGACAGGATAGGCATGGATAGGAATAAGCAAAGTGTCATCTCCCTAAAAGTAACGAGAAAAAAGTCAAGCTTAACATTTTGAAGACTACAATTTCCTTTTTTTTTTGACACAGAGTCTCAGGCTGTTGCCCTAAGTAAAGTCCCCTGGCGTCATGGCTCATAGCAACCTCCAACTCTTGGACTCGCGTGATCCTCTGGCCTGTTTTTCTATTTTTAGTAGAGACAGGGGTCTCAGTTTTTGCTCAGATGGATCTGGAACTCATGAGCTCAAGCAATCCACCTGCGTTGGCCTCCCAGAGTGCTAGGATTACAGGAGCGAGCCACTGCGTCCGGCCTTGAAGACTACAATTTTTTAAAGACGAACTTATAATAATTTATTTCTGATCTTGGTTTCTATTATTTAAAAATATTTCCTTGCATCTTAGAAGGTTAAAGTGAAAATTACTAAATGTAGAATATATATGTCTTCATATAGTGATTAAAAGGCCATGAAGACTACGTTAAATAGTTTAACAAAAATATTTCAGATTGTATATGAAGTCAGCACATTGTGCCCCATGATTGCGCCAATGTACACAATTATGATTAAAAAAATCAGTGATTAAGTACATTAGAAATACTGAGTTTTCTTAGCCGTAAATATAGTATAGAAAATTTTAAGTTTTCTTCACTGAAATGATGATTGCTATTATCTAATAAAGCTAAGTTAATGGTGCCTCATGTAGCTATAAGACAGTAATCAATCTGCTTCTATTTCATAAACTTATAAGAAAACACAAGCTTTAGCAACCTAAGAAAAGCATAAGCCAGGAATCATCTGATCTAGATAGCATACAATAGGAAACAATTTATTGGCAAGAGGGCACAGAAACCTGCTTCTGGAATTGCATAATGTTGACCTGAGAGCAAGATCTTTGACTTCTTGTTTCTTCCTTTGCATTACAGAGGTAATTATGCCTGTCTTTCAAGGTATTTGTAAGAATTAAAGCAGATGACGGCCTTAAAAAGTTAAAAGTACTGCATAAATGTGAGGTATTATTATTGATTAGCATTACTACTAAGTAGTAGGAAATACGCCCCAGCACTTTACACAGTGGCCATTTTGGGATTTTTTTTCTGCTCAGTGCAGACTCTTCCTTCGGAAAGCAATATTCTGGTTTCAATTTTAGGCTTTTTTTAAAAAAATTGAAAATTAGACCAGGCCCAGTGACTCGCACCTGTAATCCTAGCACTCTGGGAGGCTGAATCAAATAGACTGCCTGAGGTCAGGAGTTCAAGACCAGCCTGAGCAAGAGTGAGACCCCATCTTTACTAAAAATAGAAAAACTAGCTGGGGGCATTGTGGCGGCCTCTGTAGTCCTAGCTACTGGGGAGGCTGAGGCAAGAGGATTGAGCACAGGAGTTGCAGGTTGCTAAACTAAGATGCCAAGGTACTCTACTCAGGGTGATAGAGTAAGACTGTCTCAAGCAGCTAAGGCACCAGCCATATACACCGGAGTTGGTGGGTTTGAATCCCACCCGGGCCTGCCAAACAATGACAACTACAACCAAAGGCATCGTGGTGGGCCTCTGTCGTCCCAGCTACTTGTGAGACTGAGGCAAGAGAATGGCTTAAGGCAGGAGTTGGAGGTTGCTGTGAGTTGTGAGGCCACGGCACTTTACCCAGGGTGATATCTTGAGGCTCTGTCTCAAAAAAAGAAAAAGAAAAGAAACTGTCTCAAAAAAATTAATTAAGCAATTAAATAAAATAATAAAAGAAATTGAAATTTCAAAAAATAATGGTTTGCCACATTCTTAAGGAAATATGTTTTTTGTTCTAAAATACCAGTTTAGGTGTCTTGGGTCTCAGGATCTTTCCGTCCTCCCCCATGGAGATGTATCTCTAACACAATGTGAGTCAATGAGACAACACTATTGATTTATAAAAATTAAGTTTGTAATTTTTCTTTTTTTTTTTTGAGAGAGAGAGAATCTTACTATATTGCCCTGGGTAGAGTGCCATGGTGTCACACCTCACAGCAACCTCAAACTCTTGGGCTTAAGCAGTTCTCTTGCCTCAGCCTCCCTAGTAGTTGGAACTATAGGCACCTGCCACAACGCACAGTTATTTTTTGATTGTAGTTGTCATTGTTGTTTGGTGGGCCTGGGTTGGATTTGAACCCGCCAGCTCCGGTGTATGTGGCTGGCGCTGTAGCCACTGAGCTATAGGCATCGATTCAAGTTTGTAAATTTTTATTTTATTATTATTTTTTGCAGTTTGGCCGAGGCTGGGTTTGAACCCGTCACCTTCGGTATATGGGGATGGCGCCCTACTCGCTGAGCCACAGGCACCATCCCGAAGTTTGTAAAGTTTTATATAACTTTTTTTAAAAGATAGGAAAGTCCAAGTGAAATGCCTTTAAGATAAGTGTCTCCTTATTATAAGATTGTAAGTAATAAAAGTATTGCTTGAAAAGAAAAAAAAAAAGGGCCCAGCGCCTGTAGCTCAGCGGCTAGGACTGGCCACCTGGCCACATACACTGGGACTGGTGGGTTTGAACTTAGCCCAGACCTGCCAAACAACAATGACAACTACAACAACAACAAAATAGCCAGGCGTTGTGGTGGGCACCTGTAGTCCCAGCTACTTGGGATGCTGAGGCAAGAGAATGGTTTAAGATCAAGAGGTAGGGGTTATTGAGAGCTGTGATGCCAGCAGTACTCTACCCAGGGCGACAGTGAGACTTTGTCTCAAATAAAAGAAAGAAAGAAAAAAAAAAGGAAACATTTGTTACTAAAGCATGCTCTTCCATTTTAGTTTTGAAACATCAAGAATTTTGTTAACCTAGGAGCTTCTCAAATTGCAAGATTAAGGTTGGACTATAGAGCAAAGCGGGGATAGGGGTTTAACAGTTATAAGAGAAGGATTGACTGCTCTAGCTGGAGACCAAAGGGTGAATTAGGTGACCTTAGAAAGGCTCAGAACTCAAAGGGCTCTCACCTGCCTACAGGCCCTAGGGCTGCCTCTGTAGGCATTCCCAGACACAGCCTGTAGCTGGTATTTACAATCACAACTAAGTGGTTGTTAATTATTTAACCCAGCACTTAAAGGAATACATTTAAGTTATTTGAAAAAGCCTTCATTAACTACCAGTGCCACATGATAAATGAAGTTCTATGAGCAGGGTAGTGAGAAACCTGCAGCTGTGTCTCTTGACTCTGCCCAGGTCCTCAGAGTCTGACACTTTCCCAAGGAGAGCCATGTCACAGGGCGACAAGCCCTGTAGCCAGTAGGATGGGCTCCTGGGAGGATACCAGGCGCTGGCTGAGAAAGCTCTAACTGGTCATTCCATCTCTCTTTCTTCCTCCCTTGAGGATGTAAGTTTCAGCCCACTCTCCAAGAAAGAAAAAAGCAATTTTGAGAAACTTGCCTTACAGTGAATACGGATGCAGTCATAATAGTATCGCCACTCATCTGGAGAAAAGGTAATGGTGATCTTCAGAGATAAGCCAGGGACCAGGCGGTGCTCCTGGAAGACAAGTGGGCTCTTGTCACTGTGGGTGACAACACACTGCACACCTGGCCCATGCCGGTCCAAGACACAGAAAGCCACAACCCACAAAGAACACCAGGGGGTGGGCAGGAAACCAAAGGACGCTTACCTTTTTCACATAATTGATCTGAAAGTACTTGGTTTGAGGGGGTAAAACATGAACATGTGTATCTTCATCAGAAACATTGACCAGATGCTAGGAGAGAAAAAGAAGCACTTAGAGTAAATAAATGCACTTGTTTAATTTCTTTGCATATTCTCATTTTTTATACCTTATCTTTATTCCTAATAGAGTAAATGCACTTGTTTAATTTCTTTGCATATTCATCTCATTTTTTTATACCATATCTTAATTCCTAAAGGGATTTGGGGAGATATCATATTTTTTTCAATGTTTTAAAAAATTTGAAATACAAAACACTCCATTTAAAGAATAAACACACACACACACATTTTGAGAATAATAAACTAGGCCCTATGTCCCTACTGCCCACTTAGGAACAGGAGCAGAGCCTGCAGCCCCTGGTCCCCCACCATATTTACAACCCCTCCCCACAATTCTGAACAATTATGCCGTGTGCTTTTTGTGGGACTCAATTTAGTCCAGCTGAGCTAAGAAGCCAGCCACCAACTCTTACAGGTTCTCGAGGTACATTCCACTGGTTTGGGGTACCAGAGGATACTTCTGGCCATCAGAAAACCAGAGAAGAGAATGTGGTGAGAACAGCCACTAATCCCTCCGTAGGGCAAATGAAAAGGCAAGGTTGGGAGTTCTCTGACAGTGACAGGAGAAGGCCATCCCTGTGAGGCAGGATCACCTGTGGATAAAGTGGCTGGATCTCTGAAGAAAGAGGTGCTTCTCCCTTTGTTGAGAGGAAAGCAAGAACTTGGGGTTTTGGGGTTCTGCACTTCACCTGGGCCAGGGAAAGGTTAAGAGACCTCTGGTTTCTAAAGTCTAGGCCAGCCACTGGGCCTGGCACCATGGCCTCACATTTATTGAGGCCCTAAATTAGACCTTAGCCATTATTGCTCAATGAAGTTACAGTATGTTTGCATGTTAAAAGTTCTTCTTTGTTACATGTGACCATTTAACCACAATTTTTGTGACCCTGTTTTTATATATCATCTTTTTTTATTATGTTAAAAGCCTAAAAAAAAAGAAAATTCTGAGGCTCTCTTGACTTCCAAGTGGCAGTCTTGGAGAAAGTGTGGGTTCCCAGAGTCCTGACCCAGTCCTGAGCATGGAAGGACAGGTGTGTTGGGCCCAGTGCACTCAGAGCTCTGGACCTGGAAGTGGTGACTAAGAGCTGTGTCCTCAAGATCCTCATAGGGGGAGGATTGTGAAGGCCTCAGGCCAGAGTCCAGAGAGAACTGGAGCAGAAGTGCTTCTAGCATCTGTCATTTGCTTTAAAATAATTCAGTAAGGCAACAAACAGGGTTTGCAGGTCTTGTTTTGTGTGTGTGTGTTTTTGTTTTTTTTTTTTTGAACTGCTTTTCATATTTACCCCCAGGGTAGTTAACCTTAGAAAAAATCAGCAACCCACACTGTAGGAGTACTCAGCACTAAAAGATGTCATCCAGCATCCACACTCCAGAAACAGCTGCCAGAGTATTTCAGTTATTCACAAGTAAGTTGATGCTGGTGGTCTTCTCAATTAGCAAAAGGAGTACTTAGGATATATAGATTAGCTAGAAATAATATCCAAGAATTTGCATTCTCGAGCAAAAGGGATATGAGAGTCTGGTGAGCCCAGAAGCCGAATATCTTTAAGAAGGACATTCAAGGGCCCAGGAATTGAATGATTTTCTTAAAGAAAAAACAACATAGGCTCAGTACCCGTAGCTCAGCAGCTAGGGCTCCAGTCACATATACTGCTCGTGGGTTCAAACCCAGCCTGGGCCTGCCAAACAACAATGACCACTGCAACAACAACAACAAAATAGCCGGGCATTGTGGTGTGTACCTGTAGTCCCAGCTACTTGGGGGGCTGAGGCAAGAGAATTGCTTAAGCCCAAGTGTTTGAGGTTGATGTGAGCTGTGACGCCATGGAACTCTACCAAGGGTGACATAGTGAGACGTGAGACTGTCTCAAAAAAAAAAGAAAAAAAAAAGATTCCATTCATGATAATAAAAGACACATTATTTGGCTATAGTTTGTCATACTCACCTTTAAAGATTTTTGATCTAAAATTGTTAATTTGGACCAATAGAGAAAAAAGAGAAAACTCAAATAGGTTCAGCACCTGTAGCTCAGTGGATAGGGCACTGGCCATACTCTGGGGCTGGTGGGTTCAAACCCAGCCTGGGCCTGCTAAACAACAATGACAACAACAACAACAAAAAATAGCTGGGCATTTTTTTACAGGCTGGCAGGCGCCTGTAGTCCCAGCTACTTGGGAGGCTGAGGCAAGAGAATCGCTTAAGCCCAAGAGTTTAAGGTTGCTGTGAGCTATGATGTCACAGCACTCTACCAAGGGCAACATAACGAAACTCTGTCTCAAAGAAAAAAAAGAAAAAACTCAAACAAAAATTTAGATATTTAAGTGATAGGAGTTTAGAAAGAGCAAGAAAATATCCCACTTCTATTTGAGATTTGAAGTGAATGGAGACTAGCTGAGACTGAAGGGCCAGGGCCACCAGTCCACATGACAAGTGGCAGAAAAGGCAGTCAACAGACCACAGCAATGGCGGGGGGGGGGGGAAATCATTCTTTGGACAAAGATGTTTCAACCAAATGTTACCTACAACAATTTCAGAGGCCATGGGGCCAATGGCTTTGTGATAAACTTAAAACAACAAGAAGAGGTAACAAATCAAAGCAAACAATGAACAAATTGCTCCCTACCTTCTAGAAAACTCAGTCGATATCCAAGAGACTGATTTTCAAAATATGTTTGAATACTTGAGGGTCTATTAATTTTGTAACGCTCAATTTTTAGTTGTGAATACTCATTACTTCCTATAATAATCCACAACATAGATTGTGTGAGCCCTAGGAGGACTGGAGCAGCCATGTAGTACAGTCCCCTTATTTATGAAGACGGGAACATCTGATTCTGCCCATGGAACACACAGCTGAGCGGCAGAGTTGGGCCTAGAACCTGGTCTCCAGCTCAGTGGAGGTTTCTTTCCACAACGTCCCACTGTCTCACTGCTCAGCGTATCTCAGTGCCCAAACCACACTGCCTATCTTTTTTTTTATACTTTATTGGTGGATTAGAATGCTAAAAATAATGTCCTTTTATTAATAAAATGGCATTCCCGCCTTTCCATTTATAACTAAAACCAAGAAAAATAATCATCATTCAAAGAAAAAAAGAATTCTTGAGAAAAATAATTAAGTACTTAGAAAGTGTATGTTAATAGGCTCGGCGCCTGTAGCTCAAGAGGCTAAGGAGCCAGCCACATACACAAGAGCTGGAGGGTTCAAATCCAGCCTGGGACAGCTAAACAACTACAACCAAAAAGTAGTCAGGCATTGTGGTGGGTGCCTGTAGTCCCAGCTACTTGGGAGGCTGAGGCAAGAGAATCCCTTAAGCCCAGGAATTGGGAGGTTGCTGTTAGCTGTGATGCTGCGGCACTCTGTGGAGGGCGACATAGTGAGACTCTGTCTCAAAACAAAACAAAACAAAACAAAAAAACGGCTCTGTGTCTGTAGCTCAAGTGGCTAAGGCGCCAGCCACATACACCTGAGCTGGCAGGTGCGAATCCAGCCTGGACCCACCAAACAACAATGACAACTACAAACAAAATATAGCTGGGCATTGTGGCAGACGCCTGTAATCCCAGCTACTTGGGAGGCAGAGGCAGGAGAATCGCTTGAGCCCAGGAGTTGGAGGTTGCTGTGAGCTGTGATGCCACAGCACTCTACCCAGGGTGACAGCTTGAGGCTCTGTCTCCAAAAAACAAAAAAAAGTGTATTTTAATAAGTATAAAACATTTATTTGAAAACATACCAAAATAGAAGTAACCCTGTGCTGCCCTTCAGGCAAGATAAAATTGTAAGGGGGGGCACTCACCGGCACAAAACTTACAGAACACCAGGGCTGGTACGAAAGGTCTTTATTGGCGGGGGAAGGAGCGGGGGGGGGGGGCGAGAGAGAGAGAGAGAAACGGAGGAAGAGAGGAGAGGAGAAGAGACCCACACGGGGATGGGAGAAGAGGGAGAGAGGGAGTAGAAGACAAGGGCATCTGATATAGTCTCGGTTAGGGGAGGTGTCGGGATGGTAGAACAGCCA